>JAUMHP010039735.1:0-10249 GCA_032361065.1 Enteromius trimaculatus | reverse complement strand
GCAATCGATCACGAGACCCGCAAGAGCCAATGACAGCCAACGATGACGTAATGACGTAAGGAAGCGCGTTTTTTGAAATCGCTCACAGACGATGGAGACAGCGATCGCGTCTATTCCTCTCACAAAACAATTGGTTTGAATCAAAAGACTTGGAATATTAATGTCTTTCAAACAAATGATCATGGTGGTTGTATCTGCCTTCCATATCTTGCGTTTTACTTACAGATGGTAGGTTTAGGAGCAGGGTTTGGGTTACATGCTTATAAATGTGTAAATAAAACCATTTTAAATAAAACTGTTGTTTTATTTATCCAATATATATTTTATGTTTTTACCCAATATATATTTTAATTAAATATTTATTTATTTAAAAAAATAAATAAATATTGTGCCCGCATATTGACGCTAAGGGTTTCCTATTTAAAACAACGGAGGACCCCTCAAGTCCAAATGTGCCTGAAAAGGGGTACCTTGAGCATCGAAAAACGCCGCAAAAGGGTCTTGACCAAGCGTCAAAGTGTGACGAGTTGGAGTGAGATTCTCTCTGACCGCATCTTTGATAGTTCACACTATGTGATTGAGCACTGATTTGCCTGTGATTTCTGGCATTTTTCTGCGATTTCTCAAAACCTGAAGCCTCTGATTGTATTCAGGGTCCTCAGACAGATCTGGAATTAGGACTTTAAGGTTAGGGTTAATTTATTTAATGGACTGCAGTTTAGATTTATAGATAGATAGATAGATCACTGCTGTGATAGTGTATAAACCTTCTTCCTCTGTAATTTTGAGTTGTCTTTTTTTCTTTTTTTTGTCAATTTATTGTGAACAGTACAACTTTCAAAATAACGATTTATTGTACAATAATGTCCATTTAACAAAGGAGAAACAATTTTGTAGAAACAAAAATGGAGACTACACTTTAAATCAAAGGCCTTAGCCTTGAAAAAATAAAAATAAAATATAAATACAAGAAAAAATAAACCACACATCCCTACAGTGTAACTGACATCTTTCAAAAACTCAAAGTTTAAATAACAAAATAAATTATCTGAACTGTGCCTACCTTTAAATTGCCAAATCCATGAAGGGGTAAGACATTGCATGTAAATTAACATGCACTTGACAATGAGTTCAGTCTCTCTGTCACAGCTGGAGCTTTGTGTTTCCACCAGAGGGCACTCCAGCCAGAACAATGCCAGAACACGCATTCCATTACCCATCATGCTTTACTCCTGGGACTGATTACACACACCTGCACCTCATCACCACACCCACATACTGGTTAGACACACACATAAAAGCCACAATCATAAACATACTATCCGCGGAGTCTTGATTTACTACAGATATAATTTCTGAGCGGTCTCCTGTGTTTGTCTGATCTATTCACTGACCATGTTTTGTTTTTCCCCCTCATTGATTGCCCCGTATTCTTCCTGTGCACCTCGACCTTGATTCTGTCTCATCTTTATTGCTCTGTTTGCCCGTTTCTGACCCTGCCTGTATGACCTCTCTAATAAACAAGCTGATCAAGACAGGGGGCGTGGTTCGATCCAGATCCAACTCCTCCCACCTTACATAAAGCTAAACCTGCCCATCTTCACCTCCTAAAACTACCAATCTCCACCCCATAGATATGGATCCAACCACGTCTATCTGGATCTTGTGGGCTGCAGTGAGCCCTACTTGCGTGACATAGACACTGACAGGTTATGTTGTCTAAGTAATGTCAAGTTTTCATAACAAAGGCATATTAAACAATGTATTATTTGCATTAAATGAACTGAGAAAATGAACTTAATGACAATTGTAATAATCATGCATGAAAGCATGAAGGTTATTGCACATATTTTTTCACAGTGGGAGAACTATTGACTGTTCGTGAGGTAGATTGCCTGGAGGAAAGAAGCTGTTCTAGTGTCTGACTGTCCTGGTATTCGGGGCTCTGTATCGCCGACCATGGCAAAAGTTCAAAAAGTTCGTAGCTTGGATGTGAGGGATCCCGAGTGATTTTCTGAGCCCTTCTCCTCACTCTGGATGTGTAGAGTTCTTGAAGGGTGGGCAGGGATCAAACTTGCCTGTAGCTTATTAATAAGCCTGAATTAGTAAGCCTTCACCATTATAAATGCAGCAGCAAAGTACATTACTGGCTGCACCGGATATTTGCTTTAAAGCATTCTACATCTTTGATATAAACTACCCCAAGCAATGTTTCCTGGTATGGCAGTTTATTCAGACTGTGGTTTATGGGCTTCCTGGGAAGGAGACACCAACAGTAGGAGTTCTGTGAGCATTCATTTTTGCAGACAAACAGTAAATTTGTTTTGTTTGTATTACTGTGACCTGACCACTTCCTCGGATTCTGTGTTCTTTAACATGCACAGTGTGTGGGGTGGTTGATATCAAATATGTAGAATGTTTTCATATTTTACATAAGCATTTTCTTGCAAATACATTTTCCAGACGTCAGTTCATTATTACTCCTAATACTTGATAATGCTTACCTCTGGATATTGATGTTTATGCACGATTGGGAAAATGTTTGCATTTTTAAAATGTGCATTTTCTTATGTAATCTTTCTGACTTGTCAGTTTGATGCTGTTTAGATTATTACTTCTACATACATTTTTACCGTCACAAATTAGTAGAGTAGGCTTTCGGGTTCAAATGCGAACATGGGTTTATAAAGCTCATAAAGCTTATTAAACATAGGCAATCACCGGCAAACACACACAACGTAGAGTAGTCCGTATTCAATGCAAAGGTTCGATTACCACGTAAACAATGTCCAAATCAGAAGGCAAGGCGAAAGGTCCATAGAGAAGCAGAGGTCGGCAGCAAGTAAATCCTAACAGAGAAACAAACAAACAAACAAACCACAGTAGCACGAATGGCAAGGACTGGATTTACAGTGTAAATGAACTGCAACAAACAAACAGACTGGTATATATACAGGTGGTGCTGATTGAATCATTGAACCTAATTCGGAACAGCTCTGAAGGAGAGGTTCAGGTATGAAAACACAGAGTGCATAGAAAGCTGGAGTGCAAAACAAAGTCAATCAAACACAATTGATAATTACTGATGACTCTTATCTCATGACATGCACAACTGTTTTTGTAAATGCTACTTTTCTTATTTCAGATTTGTATTTTCTTAATTGTTCTGACTTCAGTCAGGTTGATGCTGTTTGATTGTTTTACAGTGTACACTGGATTACACTTCAATTGATGATTCTTATCTCAGGATAATAATGTGTTAATGCATATGATTGTGTAAATGGTTTGAATTTTTTTATATGTCATATTTCATATTTTTTATATATTTCTTAGAGGTAATTTTACTGACAGTCAGTTTGATGTGACCTCAGTCAGTGTTTCTGTGATATAGTTTGATGCATTGAAATTGTCTTAATGTTTATGTGAGAATAGGAACAATTCACATTTTTACTTTAGTCAATAATAGTTTCATTATTTTAATAATTTTAAGCACTAAAATATTTAGAAAACATTTCTGAACAATTTTGGGTTTAATTCAACCCAGCAGTGCAGTCATTTTTAATTAATAATTCGGTAAAAAAAAAATCACAACCCAGCATGCAGAGGCAAACAAACAACCCAATTTGTTAGGTTAAAACAACTTTTTACCAAAAATAACCTAAACTGTTTTTTTTTTTTTTTTTAACCCAGCAGTTTTTAGAGTGTACACCGGGGCTGCCAATATTAGTCCTGGAGAGGAAAAAAAACTAAATATTCATGGATTGTGGAATTTATAGATCAGGGAATATTAGACTCTAAAATAAACTGATTTCAAAAGATAAAACAAAAAAATTAAGTAACATAGGAAATGAATACCAGTCATTTTAGACCCATGCTGTGCATTAGAAGAGGTGTGCATCGAAGGGTTAATGTTGCAAGCTGTTCACACTGTGGAGTTGGTGGGTTAGGCTTGCTTCAGGCTGGCTGGCTGGCTCTAGGATGTGATTTATGAACATCCTCTTGTTCTGGGTCTCTTAAAGCAATGTTTCCTCTTTAAGTTTCAATGTTCTGATCAAATCATATATTGTCTGATTTATTCTGATATTTAACACAATATTAGGTTTCATTTGTACATGATATGCATGCTAAGCAAACATGAAAAAAGTGAATGTTGGAAATAATGCACTTTTTGAGCATTTTATATTCTATTTAAAAATGAAATAGTCACATTGGTGCTTTGATACACAGAATACTTTTTGCTCAACGACCAAATTTATAACTTAACTGATAATATTGCAGAGCTCAATTAAAAAAAATGCACTGAGAAACTTCACTGCAGAATAGAAAAACATGAAATTCAGAAATTCAGAAATAAATAAAGTCATTCATTTTCATTGAGCTTTTTGATGCCTGATGAAAGGTGGAGGGAAGTTTTACTTGGGCTTCATGTTACAATGACAGCTTGATGTGGCTACAACAGAAATAAGAAAATTTAAAAAAAAAAATTGCACAGAACTGAATGTTTTTTACTATTAGTAAAACAAGCTAATATAGTATTACAATAAGATCCCTTTGCAACGTCACAAAAAGAGCAACATCAGACAAGCTTGTTTTTTTGGAGGCTTGTAGAAAAAAACTAAATCTAAAACAAAGTTACAGGGTTAATCTGTCTCCTCGGTTGTTAAATGCACTGGGGCTCTGATTTTAGCACTTACAGGCAGGGTAAGTGATTTCTGGAATCCAATGATGATATTTAAAATCACCCAAACAAACATGCCTCTAACCCAAAAGGGTCTCGCCTCTATTTTGATAGATCTGCCCCACACATACGTGGTTTCAATGGTTAGGTGAAATTAAGCAGAACCAATGTCACACGACATGCAATCTCTGACAGAAAACATGCTGATTTAATAAGTCCTAGTCCTTATCGTTCTGCAGACATTTGCCTCTTTAGTTTATCATCTTTCTGTCACTCAGCTTTTACTTGAGTAGAATATCTTATCATTCTTTCCACCGCTGTTAATGATAGTGAGGTGAGGATCTTCTGAAGCACTTACTGACTGTTGAGCCGCAGGAGCGGGATGGGCAGACTATGTCAAAAATAAAGACATCAATTAATATACAAATACATTTAGACATGTTTTATCTCTTCTGTGTGTTTACAGCATTTTATAATATTTAACTTACTGTGAGTGTCATGTACTGATCAGAAGATCTGGACCTGGGGTCAAGAGGAGTATATCTGCTCACACTAAGATCATCATTCTGCGAGGAAACACACGCGCACACACATTTGATGTTGTGAATCGTGGGGACTTTTCATTGACTTATATTACTTTTATTCTGAAAAACAATATTTTCTAGCTGCTGGCTGCTAGCCCTAACCCTAAAAAAAAAAAAAAAAAAAAAACATATTTGCATTCTTACAGTTTTATGTAAACATTTGTTGTTTTTGCTGGGAACATTTTGTCCTCACAATGTAAAGTGCACACACACACACACACTTCTGCATGTATAGCATTTATTCTTTTTTTTTTATTAACAATTTTATTTTGTGGTTATTTTATAAACTCACCTCATACTCATGTATTGGACATCTTTTGTTCATCATTTTTTTCTGACTATCAAGAACAACATAAAAGAGAAACAAACTCTTCAATATAGGATTAATAATTTGTTAATAATGATACTTATGCTATTTTACAACAATATATAAGATTATATTAGATTACATTATACACAGTAGAATGATGCTTATGATGATGAATAACGCTCCAGATACCAATGTGATTTGGAATACAGAACTAACAGCACTACTGTGAACTGAAAGAGGAAGAAGATAATAATCAAATTAACTGTCCAAACTGATGTAAAAACAACAACAAAACAAACAAATAAAAAAACAAATAAAAAAAGAGTTAGAAGTGTTTTAGAAGTTTCACCTGTGATAGTAACAGCGTCTGATCTCTGAGATCCATGTTGATTGTGAGCCTCACAGTAGAAGCGTCCACTCTGTAGTGTCCTGAAACTCTGTCCAGATCCAACAGATGAGTTTAGATCCTCCTTAAACCAGATGAAGTTCAGAGCAGGTGGGTTTGAGTCACTGCTGCAGATCAGAGTCACTGAACCTCCCTCCCAGAACTGACCAGACTGAATAAATGCTGAAACATTCCTGGGAGGGTCTAATAGAAAACATTTACGTCATGGACAGTCATAAGACATTTGGGGTTTCAGATGTTTAGAGGATTTACTGTGATGTTTATTAAATCATCATTAACTCACACATGACATTTAAAGTCACAGCATCAGAGTATTTCTCTCCATGTTGATTTCTGGACTTGCACTTGTATTCTCCACTGTGATCAGATCTGATCTTTGAGATGCTGTAGATTCTTCCAGATCCTACAGTTGTTCCTCCTTTAATCCAGCTGATTTCTGCAGGAGGGTTTGAATCACTGCTGCAGCTCAGAGTCACTGAATCTCCCTCCACTATTTCACCAGATGGACTGATGGACACTGAGATGTTCTTTGGTGGATCTAAAGAGGACAAACATGAGAGTTCAAAGCTGATTAGTGATTGGTTCATCACATTGTTATTCCAGGGTCAACAAACATGTTGGCAAAGATCCTTCCAAATACATCCATCAAACCTTAAATCCCATTTTATTTTTCTAACACTCTCATTTTATGCTTCCAATCTTACACAAATTCAACTGCTTGTGGACAAATACATGCATGCATGACATATGTTTTGGACTATGCAAATTATTGCAAATCACAGTAGGAGAGATAGGTTGGTACCCCCCTCTGAACCAGCAACCAGTTGCAACACTAAAATGAAGAAGTGCCAAAATTGTAATCTTCTCTTTCCCTGTCAGAAGAACATTGACAGTGCAGTGTCTTCATTAAGTATCAAAATGAATTTTTGATTTAAATGCAATGCGAGGACTTTTTACACCAATCTCAGTGTAATTTGGATACATTTTACTGGAACTAATTAGTATGAATGAACACATCTAACCCCACCTCTAAACCTCCCCCTTACAGAAATCAGGCAAAATTGTGATTTATAGTGCATATACACTTTACTGTATGAGCACAGGCATTCTATGGAATCAAACTCGTGATCAAATGGCGACCTGATTACATATTACCATATAACTCAATGCTCCACCAGCTGAGCTACATTAAACCTGAAGTGCGACACAGAGTAAAAAGAGTACAAAACATTAGTTAAATTGTAGCAGAATTGTAGTATATGCTCTGATGGGTTGTATTTCAGGAATTTGGACAACCTAAATGAGCATATGTATTGAAGGACAGGTTGTCTGCAAGGGTTAGCATCATTGGCGATGAAGCAGCATAAACTTTGAACCATCAAAGAGCATTCGCAGGTCATTTTTGCATTAAGACAATAATTTCTTTGTTATATGGATGAACAACAAACAAATGTGTGCTCCCACACTCACCCCCTTCCTTCCTTCCACAGTCCCATTACAAGTGCTTTAATTATCCCAATTAATGACACTCCCCAAAACTTTCTCATCGTCACATGACAGCACATGTAAACGTATTCATGGCTCCTATAGGCAATAATATGGTATGTGTTCTGGTAATGCAGTCTAGCATTATCTTTTTCTTTCTGAATGAATCAATGTTTGAATGAATCAGTTAAATCTAACTGACATAGCATTAACTGTAATGTGGCATCGGAGGCAGTAGGATCCATGTGCATGCGTTTAGTCAACAGGCGGGGTCAAGACACAGCAAACAGGTAAATCAGAGTAGAGGCAATATCAAGGTCAGTAAACAGGCAGGAAGTTCAGGGCAGGTGAATCTTAGGAATCTTAGTCGAGTAAACAGATCAAAGGTAATACATGGGCAGACAATAAACACAAGAATAATGCTCAGAAATGCAGCAGAGCAAACAAGACTTTGCATCTTACTAGTTTAAAAACCCCCTTTTATAAAGGGCAAATAATGACCTGCACCTGTGGCGATAATTAGTCCGAGGTGCGTGGGTAAAACAAGTCTGTAGGCACCATGTTCTGATGAAGCTGTTTTACGTTGTGAAAATGAATCTGCTTCCAAAATAGGACACAACTAGAAATTAGTGATTATGTTGTGTTACAACACTGTTTTAGAACAGTTAGACCAAAATATTAGAGTGTGTGCAACGTATTTATGGAGGACTGATCCCTGAACCTGCAGAGCAGTCTATGCTGGCTGTGCACAGAAGGATAGTCTGGTGCTTCTGACTCACAACCTTTAAGTAAGTTCCACTATTTAATTAAAAGTACCTGCTACTTACTATTCAAATGAGTTTTGAACATTGTAGAGTAGTGCTTGCTGTTTATACATAAACCATTCTCATTCTTTTACATCCATGCCAAGCTCCACCCCCACCCCCACTCCCTCACAACGATCACAGTAACCAGAATTCAAATCACCAGCACTAAATCTGAATCATCAGCACACTATAAAACCCCACACCACTCCACACTCAATGTCCGAGCTTGTTTACACGAAGTGGACTCATTCTGCTCTATCGCTATTGCATACTTACCTTGTGAACTTACCTTCCTCTGATCCATTCCAGGAACTGGTGGATAGCGTTCGCCGATCCATACTATCCACAACACCACCACCAACGGCACCTAATCCTCCACCAGCACCCGCTACAAACCCGGAAGTAAACAATCCTCCTTTACCGTTTACTATAGTATGTCCCATGGTGCGATCGACGCCTTTCTCTGGGGATTCCTGCTTCTCTGGGGAATCCTGCTACAGTGCTCCATCAAATTTGCAACCTATCCCAATCTTTACAATTCAGAGCATGCTAAAATTGGATATGTGATATCTTGTCTCTCAGGTTCAGCGCTGAGATGGGAGGAATCAATATGAAGCCAGGTGGGACCAGCTGTAAGGACTTTTGATGCTTTTGCTCAGCATTTCCTGGAGGTGTTTGGTCGAATTTATCAAGAAACCTCTGCAGGTGAAGAACTATATCATCTCCGTTAAGGCCCACTCAGTATACAAGAGTATTCTGTTAGATTTCGCACTTTAGACGCCACAAGTGGTTGGAATGAGAGAGCTTTACTCACCACATTCCGCCAAGGACTACAGTAGAACCCAGACATTGATTAATGCTTGCACCATATGATGATTCAATTGGGCTGGAGAATTTCATTCAGAAAGTGCAGAACATCATACTCCTCTTCTCTCCTGAGCACTGTAGCAGTATCTCCCAGCCCGCCAGTGGACCACAGCCCTCCAGAACTTTCCCCTGAGCCTATGCAAGTAGATAAAGGTCGTCTCACCCATCAAGAGTGACAACGTTGTTTATCATTGTGTCTATGCCTCTATTGTGGGCACTCAGAGCACAACATCCGTGAGTGCCCCACTCGACCTCCTCACCCAATGGTGAGTAACATTCTTCTAATGATTGAAAAAAATGAATCACTCTTAGTGCCAATGGTCTGTCATTCACAGTGGCAGCCCTCCTCGATTCTGGCTCAGCGGGCCTCGCATGACAACTCCTTCTCAAGACCACGCTTGAGTTTTTTTTGAATGTTTACTCGTTCTGGAGGGCTCAACCATCGACTTGGTACTAGGTACTTGGTACCATGGATGGCACAATACAATCCTGTCATCTCTTGGGGCAAAACCTAAACCTAACCCTACCCATGAGTAATGCCTAAAATCATATTCAATGATAGATGACTGACACTGATGTACAAGCACCAAACACTGATTGTAAGCCTAAACTTCACAAAAACTATAAACTGGTTCTTCAAATCTGACTGGCTAATCACAATGTTGGACACGCCTAACTCAGCAAAATCATGTTCTGCATATGTGAGGGGCATCTTGTGATGCCGTATGGGTGAGTCAACGCACAAGTCATATTCCAGAACTTTACGCACAAGATATTCACAGATTATCTTCACCAATTCCTAGTCATCTTTATCGACGACATCCTGATCTTCTCCACCAACATCCAAGAACATCAACAACAAGTTAGTAAAGTTCTCACCAGACTCCGCTAGCACAAACTATTCCTCAAGGATGAATCATCAATCATCAGTACAATTCCTAGGCCGAATTCCCTTTTGCACATTTTTATAATATGAATTCATTAATATTACTATTATTATTATTATGTTTAAAATACAGTATAAAGTTCATTTAAAGCAGCCGTGGCCTAATGGTTAGGGAGTTGGGCTTGTAATCGAAAGGTTGCGGGTTCGAGTCCCAGGTCCGGCAGGGA
>JAUMHP010039734.1:0-10252 GCA_032361065.1 Enteromius trimaculatus | reverse complement strand
ATGCTGACACTATACTGTGGTTGTTTGGCCCTAAAGACCTTCTCATATCTCAAATTGGAAGAAAGGATGACTTTACCACATTGTTTATCCCTGATAATGTGGAATTCAGAGGCAGATTGCAGGTGGACCAAAACAGTGGATCTCTCACCATCAGAAACACCAGAATCAAACACTCAGGACGATATAAACTCACCATCACCAGAGAAACAGTAACGTCCAAGATATTCACTGTTAATGTCTCAGGTAAGGATCTCAAGTCTTTCTTTGAAACAATGGTCCAGTTTAGATGAGCATTTCAGCTTTAGCTGAAAGTTGAGTGTTTGATATTGTCTTTATACATTACTGACACTCTATTCTCCAAATGTGTATTGTTAAAAGTGCTATATAAATAAAGTTGACTTGACTTCACACTGATGAATATTCTGCTGGTTTTCCAGTTGTGGATGTTGAGAGGGATGGAGTAAAGTCAGTATCAGTGTCAGTGAAGGAGGGAGATCCTGTTACTCTATATTCTGATACTGAAGTACACAAAGATGCTCTAATGCTGTGGATGTTTGTAGAAAAAGGCATTCTCCTAGCTAAAGTTGACATGGACACTAACAAGAGCTCATTAAACAATGTTAATGAGAGATTCAGAGATCGACTGAGGCTGGATCAGACTGGATCTCTGACGATCAAGAACACCAGAACCACAGACTCTGGACTTTATGAACTACAGATCAGAGGCAGTGAGAGCTTACAGCGATTCTTTGTTTCTGTCACTGGTGAGTGATTCACTGTATTATTAGCTTATCTTTGAACTCATTTCAGATCATCACATTGACTAACACCTTCACCGTCTGTCTTTAGCTCTTCCAGATCCAGGTCTGTCTTCAGGTGCTATTGCAGGAATCAATCTAGGTGTTATAGTTACTGTTACTGCTACTGTGGCTTTGGTTTACTATCGCCTCAGGATTTCGAAATAAAGCGTCAAATAAGTAAGTGACATATACTTTAAACAAGATTTTAATCTCCAAACATAGAAATGTGTTTTAACTCTTTTTGAAATGCTTTGCATACAAATTACAACTGTCACGCCCAGCTGGAGTTGCCAGTGAGAACTGCAGCCTTAGACTCTTTTCTGTGTGATTCATGTCTGTCTCCCTGTTTCAGTCACCGGACTCCATTCCCCAGAATGCACCTCCACAGCTGTTGCTATTTAGGTTCAATCATTCAATCAGTACCACCTGTATAAATACCGGTCTGTTTGTCTGTCTAGTCACGGTTCATTTCGCTATCACCCCAGCTCTAGCCTAACGTTTGTATTGTTGTCTGTTTCTCTGTTTGGATTTACTCGTTACCGACCATTTGCTGTTTCACAGATCTTCGCCTTGCCTCCCCCTTCGGACTATAATATTACGTTATTTGACAATTGCTTTGGATTACGTTTATTCTCTCGTCTCTGCCTATGTGGTTACTGTCTGCCAGTGTTTAAGACTGTCTGTTTTGACCCTGAGCCTGAATAAACCCGTTTGCACGTGAACTCTCACGCTTCTCACTCTCCTCATTCGTGACAGAATGAACCGTCACTTAGAGTTTAGCAGTGGGCTTGTTCAAATCTCTATCCCATGTTAGTGACATACCTGTGGTCGCTGTTTCAGAACGGACATTGACGTCATTCACATTGACGCTTATGTGCAGGACTTTATTGCCGTTTCTCACAGAGTCAATGTCGACGAAGAGACACTCAAGGGATATTTCATATCTGGATTAGATCGTGAGCTACTACGCGATTTGCCCGTAGAGGACCCCAACTGGCCTTTAGAGAGGCTTATTGACTTTGTTTTAGAGTTTTGTGAGTCATCCTATACCATAGGAGAAGTGGAGGAGGATGTACGGGCACGCCGCGGTGCGAGGAGTAAGCGCCGCGAACGCAGAGAGGAACGCGTGGGCCGGCACTCGCTGCGCCATTCGGTGTGCGCCATTCATGCACGAATTGGAAGCCAATCGCTGGGTGCCGTACAAAATGGTGGTCGACTCCACGGACGCCGACCCAACATCGTGGCTCCCAGCGAGTCTCCACGACACCAGATCCACCAGCCCGGATGCCAGCTCCAGCAAAACTCATCCCGGTTCTGAGACCACAGGAAACGGGGAGCAACCCCGGCGACAGGGGCCGCTTTCCGCCAAGCTGATTCCGGTAAGACAGCCTCAGGTGCTGTTCCATGTCCAGTCGGTACCGGTTATACAGCCAGGTGCTAAAACTGAATGAGAAAGGAGATCTCACTATCAGTAACGTCTCGGTTACGTATGTTCCCTGAAGAAGGGAACGGAGACATCACGTCGGTGACCGACGAATAGGAATCTCGCTTCGAGATGCCAAAACAACTCTCCAACCCCCTGTGTTTGGTCTGTAGGAAAGCCGACTCTACACATGGACCAGTACCGCACTATTAGTAACTGGACACTGGGACGTTCCTGGAGAACGTACGGAATCTGTTCTCTTAAGATTAAGACAGGAATGCATAAGGGAAGGTTATCTTACCAAACCACCTGAGATCCTCTTGGCTACACTCAGGGGCTCCCAGCCCTCTAACGGTTCTCAAGGATACAGCGCCTCGAGGGCTTGGCGTCAGATGCTCCGCAACATCCGACTGACGAGGGGATCGGAGGACTCACAGGGTCCCGTCAGAACGTCTCTGAGCTGGTTCGGAGGGAGGCCTGCATGGGTGTGTGCGTGCAAGTTACCTGCGTTCCGGCAGTCGTGGGCTGGGAAGTCCGTGGGTCTGTCCTCCACAAGCTCTGACTGCTGTCTGAAATGAGAGAAGAGTGAGTGTGTAACAAAGCTCTTTTTATAGGCCTGTCCACAGCACCTCGTCTCCTCATGGGGCCCAGGGGGGAAGAAATTTGCTCTTTTGTCGAGATTGTGAGCAGACGAAGAAACCTCCTTCTGGCCCTCCTCCGGAGGAGAGAGTGGTGTTACCACCTCCTGGAGAGCAACTCCTTCCATCCCTGGGCTGCCTGTCCTAGGGCCGCTTGCATTTCCTCTTACCACCGGGTCATGCAGGCGGTTGGACCGGTTGGGCGGGACCCCCACGGCCGGCTCCTCGACGCGACCGGCGGGATTGCTGCTGCTGTGGCTGCAGAGGAGTGCCCCCCCGGCGACGAGCAGGCTGAGGCGAAGCCTGCGGGGTCCGGGTGGAGGCAGCAGCTGGAAGCCGCGGCAAGATGTGACGGATTGCCTTAGACTGCTTTTGGGCAGCAGAGAACTGCTGGGCCCATGGCAACATTCTGTGGTTCCACTCTCAGGTAGTTAAGGCATGCAAAGCACCTCCTTAGAACTCCATTTAAATGCTCAATTGCACATCTTGGTCTGCAATGATCAGTGTTGAAGCGTGCCTGCGCCAGTGTATTTGCTGTTAGAAAAGGAGTCATCAGCCATGGTAGGAGTGGGTAGGCCCTGTCTCCTAATATTATGCCATCCAGTCGGTTGGTTTGGAAGTCTCTATATAGAGTGCTCTCACTCAGGATGCGCAGAAAGGCACCTGGCAGAAAGGCAGAGACTGAAAGGGCAGAAGTACAGCTTCGTCTTGCAGAGGAAAAAACTGACTCTGACCAAACTGCAGCAGATCAAGGCCAGACACGAGATCTGCCTCCTAAAGGCTACGCTCAGACAAGCTGGTCTCTCCACATCAGATGAGGAAGTCTGAAATTATTGTGGAGTATTTGACATGAAGTCTTTTTTTAATTCAATACATCTATATTTGAAACTTGTTCTAAATATCCTCAATGTGCAGTTTTTGTGTTGTAGGTCTCAGATGAGCGGACTGCTCGAAGAGGATGGGGTGGGGGTTTTCTTGTTTTTAGTTTTTGTGTGTGTTTTCATTTCAAATAAAAATAAAATTTTATATTGACCCCACACTGGCTATTCTACTTTTTGCTCTTTACATATCTATAGTTCTACATTGTGATTTCCTATCCTGTTTGAGCACTGGTTATCCAGATTTGGTGATCCTGAAAAGTTCCTTTCTGGATCAGATTGATCCAATCCGATGTTACTTTGAAAAACTGGCTCAAAAGTAAGCTGGATTACGTGATCACGGATCACAAAATAAAGGATTACTAAATCCGGATCAATTTTATCCGGATTAAACCTTTTGAAAAACCAGGCCCAGGACCATGCACTCTGGACTCTAGTGGTTCTCAACCCTGGTCCTCGCGCCCCCCTGCTCTGCATATTTTGCGTCTCTCTCTTTGTTAACGCACCTGATTTTGATAATCAGCTAATTAGAAGAGAGCTCCGTGCATGAGCTGTGTTCCCAATGAACATTGTACCCTACACAGTGTCCGTTAAAGTTTACTTCACATTCATTCACGGATTTGCATGTAAATAAGTGAATACGATTTAAATTACAGATCATCAACAACAACAAGACCACATTCAGAAGATTCAATGTGATCGTCAAAGGTATACAACATTTATTTCTAATAACCATATGTTTATTTAAACATCAGCCCTGTTCCCTGAATCTGATTGGTCGGTGTTAAGAACAGGTTCCACTTTTTGATTTTTGTGGGGGGGGGTTTTTTGGTACAACGTACAGTCAGCTGGTTATAACAGCAAAATAAACCTGGAACTGTTTAGGTTCAGCACCCTTGTGTAGTATTACTATTATATTACCATTTAAATGAAAAAAAAACTTTTTTTGGTTTTTTGTCGTGTTGCTGTGTTTATTTAATTCATTTTTAATAATTCATATATTTTTAAAATGTTTATTTACATTTTATTTCATTACTTTAACTAGCGTGTAAGTCATTTTATGACTTAAACTTACGAATTAAATTACTTGAAAGTTCGAACAGTTGCTTTGGCATCTAGTGGAAATAAAAATTTAAAATTGTTTAATTTAATTTCAAATTGTGCTTATTTATTTAACGAAACTAGTGTTTTGTTTTGTTTTAGTAAACAATAAATCCCCTAATTAATCTCCTCCATATCACATCTTCTGAAGCTAACAGGAAGATGAAAGAACTATTTTATATTTTACGAATATCAAGGAAAAACAACTTTTATGTCATATTTTCAAAATTAACCTATTTTATCCTTCATTCACTGTTTTTTTTTTTTTTTTTTTTTGCTTGTTTAGGAACTCTTCAGTCTTTGAGAATGCGTGATTATAAAATCATCATTGTGCACGCATACTTGTATGTAAAAAAATGGCTTTGTTGCCTCTTTGTAATGATTGTCTCTGTATTTTCCTTCAGCTTCTACAGAAAACAGAGCGAGTGATTCAGTGACTGCTGAGGAGCCGCTGTTGATGCTGATGGAGGGAATCAGCAGCAAGAGTGTACAAGTGTACTTTAATTTAGAAACACTTTAGTTTTCTCCAAAAATAGATTTAATTTACCCCATTTCTAAATGATTCGTAAACGTCTTGTGTGAAGCAGTTCGAAGAATCAGTCTGTCTAAACCCCGCCTTCCTGTGAGCCCTCACCGCTGTGATTGGTCAGATGACGCAGTCCTTTATGATTGGTCTACCGCTACACTTTCTGACATTACTAGGGATGCTTTCAGAGAGAATACGTCGACTATAGCACAAACTACCATGCAGTGCTGGCAATTAGCTTTTGTAAGTGAACGATCGCTAGAAAATACAATTAGAAATTATTAATCGTATTATTAATTGCATCAGTGAATGATGCAAATGATGCGAACACAACACAAGATTGGAATTGTTAACCACTCAACAAATTTACTTTCACAGCGCAGGATACAGCGTCTTCTTGACATTCTGTTTGTGGGTGTCCTCTTTTGGAAGCACAAACAAAGCAGTTTCACTTTCACAATAACACACTGTGTCTCCAGAACATGGCTTGTATTCTTTACACAACTTGAAAATATGTCATAATATGCATGATATCTGCTTCCTGTCTCCTCCTCTTGTGGATCTGATGTCATAGACCAGAAAAGCCCCAGTAGCCACGCCCACCAGAGCAGAGATGACCAATCAGATCACAGCTTCAGAAAAACTACAGCAATAGATGTGAACTTCTGAGGGAAAAACAGAACTGAAGCTTCCAAGAAAGTAACTTGCCCCTGAGGAACTCTTAAACAAAACAAAAAAAAAAGTATCAGAACATGTGTGACAGAGTCTGCTGATGTCCAGATGTGTGGTCTGGTTTGTGAGGGGATTGTTGAGCACACAGCTGTAGATGTTGTTCTCCTGATATTCCACCTCCAGAGGTAGAGAGAGACTGATGCTGAGATCAGACACACTGATGCTGGACAATAAACTGTTTCCTTTGTACCAGGAGAGAGTCACGTGACCCACGTTCACCACTGAACACAACACTGAACAATTGAACAGATTGAAGAGTTACTGCTGATGACAGGCACAGACAGACGAGCTAATAAATATAGAACGATAACAATGCCATGTGAATAATCATTTATAGTAATGTGATTCAGTTACGATCATTGCTCACCAAAGACAGAAACACTGAGTTTCAGTCCACTAATCTCTAGCTGATAAACTCCAGCGTGTTGAGTTGTGATGTTTGTGATGGTCAGAGATCCAGTCTGATCGTCCAGCGTCAGTCTGTCTCTAAATGTCCCATCACTGCCATCATCATGTGTGGAGAAGATTCCAACAGCTTGATTCATTTCAGCTGTGAGAAACTTTTCACAACTTTTGTAGCTGTTAATTGTTACTGCGATGTTCTATAAAGTTCTGCAGAGGAACTTTTGCATGTCGTTTGCATGTTGTATAATATCTATTAAAAATAATGCATGAATTTTCATTGTAATATTTAAAAAATATATTCATAACAGCAAAGAGACAAATGACATATGTGATGTTCAGTTGTACTGAAAATGCAACATTTAAGATGACTTTGTTAAACGAGTAAATTCAATTAGTAAAATATAATGGTTGTTGTGTTGTGCATTAGCAACAAATTAGCGCACTGCTTCCTCTCAATGCTTTATTAGTGTCATTGGTTTCTTTGTGGCTACTTGAATATTTTACTCAATGCATGTAATTAAATTGTTTTATTTGCCTTGAAAGTTGCTGTAACTTGGTAAAACCTAGTAAGTATAACAACTAAGTATAGCTTACTAACTACCCACATAGCAAAGTTTAGCTGGCCCAGCTCCGGGCCAGATAATATCTTCCCTCGGCCCAAGTATCGCAAAGAATGACGGCGCTGAACTGGCCCATAACTGGATTACAGACAAGGGCCACACATGGGCCAGTACCGTCCCAAATCTCAGCCAATTAACCACCCTTAACTGACCCTGAAGTGGGCCAAACCAAAAATAAAAAGGACTTTTAAAGGGTTAAAGACTGGAAGTTAATGAGATAATTAAGTGACTAATTAAATGATGATTGTTCATTAGTGATGAACGCCTGCTGTTACTGAGAATTACAGAGGATCAGATGCTGATGTTTTATTGGTTAAAATAATGCTACCATCACAGAGATCAGGGATTGCTTTTCTTGAGCCTTTTACTAAGTCATAGTAACGTGTAACAAGCAATTGCCACATTATGTCATAAGTTAGTGTGTGTTGCTAAATTAAATACAGCAAGGCTGAAATTAAGAGTAGCCTAATGAGAGGTAAATGGCAGAAGACGGTGAATCATCTGGTAGACACTTTTACAGTATTCAGAGGACTGTGGGAGGGTGCAGAAACTCATATAGGAACACACAGGAAGAAGATGTGATCTCTAGAATGAGATTAGGACATACAGGTTTAAATAGCACTTTGTTTTTAATAAAAAAAAAACATGGTGATAGCAAGTGTAGAGATTGTAATATTCAAGAAACAATAGAGCATGTGATAGAATCCTGTAATAAATACCAGCATCAGAGGCAGGAGTTACGTAGGTGCCTTGAAGCTGAGCTAATACCATTAAGGCTTAGAGTGTTATTACAGACAGTCTGAAGAAACATGTTTCAGTCATCTGTTCCTTTTCCTAAGAGAAACGGGTCTAATAAGGAGAATATAAGAGCATTATTATTATTATTTTAAATAATAATAATTATTATTATTAAATATTATTTATTATTATTGTTCTAGATGAGTAAGTAGTCCAGATCCACACTCCTTTTCAGAAGGTGGCGGTAATGCACACCATTCGTTGCTTGCCAACCGCCAATTAAACTCAAGAAGAAAAAGAAGGCGGCGAATGCTCCACGTGTATTCGCTGCCAGTAGTCAATGTGGACGTGCTGGAGATGGTGGTGCCGGTTGGAGGATTCCCGTGGCTTTGCATATTAGCATGGTTTGCGCATGGTAAGACGCTTATTTACTTTTTTTATATTTCTTACAGAGCAGTGAGCCTTAGTCTTCCTCAACATTTCCGCTCTTTGGATGTCTGTCCACTCCACGCATGCGCATAATGACGTAGTAGAAAACGCGCTTGCGCAAAGAGAGTAGACGCCGCATTGGCTGCTGGAAAACGAGAAATGCGGCCGCCATCTTCGAACGGGCACCCGCTCCACTTAGTGTGATCTGTTTAGCAGGTGTAATGAGCTGTCAACGCACTTATAAGTTACCTCACGGAATACCGAATTGATTTTTACGTTGTTTTTTTTTTTTGCTGCAAAGGTCATAAATGTAGCTATGATACATGACACATGGTTTGGCGTATTTTAATATTGATAGTGAGCTTATTAGTAATATAATGAATATCCCCGTTCCTGTGATAGTATTGGGTAAAAAATCATCCTCCGTTTCAATCTCCTCCCGGACGATGTGTGTGACTATCGACACCTTCAGAGCTTGTTTTGTTGAAAATTGGCAGATCACCCTCTCTGCAGGGGCCTGTTCCATAAAACAAGTTTACCAAATAAGCCAGGCTTATGGCAGGTGAGTATCTGCCATAAGCCTGGCTTATTTGGTAAACTTGTTTTATGGAACAGGCCCCAGCTCTCAGCACCTTATAATAACAATAATAATAATAATAAAAATAATACATTATATTTATAATTATATAGCGCTTTACACAGTGCTCAAATACCCTTTATAGAACAGAGGAAATAAGAACAAATCAACCTTAATATACAAAGATGAAAAAAAACAAAATAATAAAATCAAACCTTCACTTGTGTGTTTCTCAAGATAAGGCAGCACCACATTGCCAAGCTCACCTCTCTTGAACTTCTGAAAGGGAGCATGAGAAAAAAATCCTTTTTCGGGGTTTTTAATGTGTGTGTGTGTGTGTGTGTGAGCGAGAGACAATGAAATACTCCAAGTAGACTCTAATGTAATATTCATATAGTGTATCTTCAACTTATTAAAATACCTTTACTGTCACTAGCTGTTTCTGCTTCTCTATCATATATATAGTGTGTGATTTGCAAAATTCATATCATAGCCTACACCTCATATGGTTATGGTTGCTCTTTTGTCCAAAGTTACATGAATACAAAACAATATAATACTTAAATTAACAGGGAACAGATTGAGACGTTGGTCAGATTATAGCTAATAAGGAGAATATCAATAATAATCAATGTCAATTCAAGCAAAATATAACAACAGCATGGTAAGACTACATTAAGGAGAATATCAGTGATGAACAGCAATGTCAAATTAATAAACAGCCAAATGAAAATAGAATAAAACTATACAAACCATAACGCATTAGAAGTGCTTAATGAACTGTTTTAAGTCTTTAGACCCTCTTAAAAAAAAAAAGAAACACATCTATGTCTATGGCGCAAATTGTAATTTTTTTCTCCGACTATTTACATC
This sequence comes from Enteromius trimaculatus, assembly GCA_032361065.1. Classification (NCBI taxonomy): domain Eukaryota; kingdom Metazoa; phylum Chordata; class Actinopteri; order Cypriniformes; family Cyprinidae; genus Enteromius; species Enteromius trimaculatus. Next base: position 512 of record JAUMHP010039734.1, on the reverse strand, counting down.
ACTGCACGGTCTATTTTCCTCATTTATTTATATATGTATATATATATATATATATATATATATTTAGACCGATACATAAAGTCTATATAGACCCATACTAATAAAAATTACTTGAAGTTAGCTAATATTAGCGGCTTAATTACAAAAAAAAACACAGCAATGAGTTACAAAAGCGAATATGGAGGAAACTGAAGGTTTGTAGTCATTCTATGGTGTTTCTTATTGTTTGCTTTTTGGTAGCCTAAATAACATCAACCCAACTTTAGAAATAAATTAATGTTTTTGTAACACATTTAAATTCTAATATGAAGATTCTTAACTCAGACAAAGATTGGGAAAGATACTTCCAATTTCTTAGAAGGGCTAAAAGCTTTGTTTTAGAAAGAAACTTTTTCTTTCAATATATTTATTAACTTTTTAACAACATATATTACATACTAGGGCTGCACGATATGTATCGTACGATATATTATGCGCATCTCATCAGTAAAGCCGGTTCTTTGATTAGCGCC
>JAUMHP010039733.1:0-10253 GCA_032361065.1 Enteromius trimaculatus | reverse complement strand
ATGGTGAGTTAGTACTCAGGTGATGGCTCCCTCTGGTGAACCGGAGGACGTGATGGAGAAGCCGCGGGTGTAACAGTCCTATACTGACCTACACCTAAACCTACCCCTTACAGAAAACTACAGGCATTTTTAGATTTTCAGAAAAACCCTGTTTAGTATGTTATTTAAGCCTTTTGAATTATAGGGACACTGAAAATCTCCTCATAAAACACCTACATATTGTAATACCTATGTCATACCCATGTCAATATACAAAAAAATTACCCTGAAAAAATGAAAAAATTCCCCCAAAAGTAATTTATCCAGTATTTTTTTTTTTCTTTTTTGTTACTTTCGTTTTGTTGCTAAATTTTATGACTTTTTTCTTTATTTCTGTAAGAAATGTTTGTTTTTTGTAAAAACTCTTGTTTGATTACTGCGGAAATTCTACTTTTGAGTTTTACAGAAGACTGAGTCTAAGCAAATGATAATAAAAATAGAAACACAAAGACTGCAGTGTGTGATATAAATATAAAATTGCTGTTGATATGAAAGAATAATTCAAATGGTGCTCGTGTGAATGGTTTTGTAGCAAGAATCTAATTTAATAGAGTGTTAAATTTTGGTTGCAGTGTTTCAATTTTGGCATAGATGTGAGTTGTTAATCTCCAAGTGCTATGTCTGATTGTTTTGTGTGTAGAGTTTTGACATAATGGGCCAAATTTAGCAAAAAGTGTGTAAGCAATAGGCAAAAACTGTAATGGCCTACAGAACATGACATACAGAGTTTCTCTTATGCATTCATGTTTTATTTACAATTTTTTTTTTAATTTATTTAATTTTTTTATATAAAAATAGGTGAACCTGTTATAAAGTATGTCAGCTATCCAGATACATGCTCTCTGTAGAGAATTATAGTGCCACATATGTCACTCTATTGGAGAGTCATACTTTGACTACATCAGTTTCATGTTGCAGCTTTAACTGGTTTTTAAAATAGAATCAACAAACCACCAACATACACAGGAAATGACACAGGAAAAACCTTCAACTTTTTTAGTCTATAAGTTGCGCTGTACAAGAGCTATTAGGCTGATCGTCCATGTTAATGAAATTTCATTAGATACAAATCACCACAAAACCACTGCAGAACCTGTTATTCATTTTGCTTAGCTCTAAACAAAAGCTGTCATCTTCTTTGTGTACGTAACATTCGATAAATATTCTGCAGCATTTAAGCTGTCAACAAAGGAGGCCAAACAGTGTGCCTTCAGTTAACACATTCTATCTTTCGCTGCATTTAACATTTAAAATGTATTTTTTTAAAAGCTTTTTCCGAAGTTACAGTGAGAAGTGATACAGAATCACAGAGATAAGACACTTCACATGAGAACAGACAAGTGATTAACCTTTTATTTTTGCCACTAAAGAGTTGGACATCACTGGTATCAAACCTCGGACCAGTTTCATACTAATATAATATAGTTTGTTCTAAAATAAGTGTTAAAAATAGAATCAAATAGCAACTTCAGCTTCAGTGCTGCGATGTGCAAATATATGATTCTAAAACAAAACTGCTGTATTTAGTATGTAGAGAAAGGGGCGGTCTTTACACAAGAAGTGTGAGCTTTTAGCGCCTCATGCCAAACCCGAGTCAAAACTGAAAGCAGAGAAGAACAGTCAATGTGAAGAAAATAATGATTAGCATTAGTACAAATTAATATTGCTGGCTTTTAAAAGAGCAGAAATGTCTGAAGCTATTTATGAAGATGTGATCAAAACTGAATCTGAGAGATTGGAGATGATGGTGGCTATCTATGAAAGTGCAGATCACATGAGAGATCATGACTTCAGGACAGAGACAAACACACACCAACCACTACAGAGTACAGGTAATCACGGTCTTTGATAAAACAACGTTGTTGTTTACACATATAGTATAGTCATTTAATATCATGTGTGTGTTGTTCAGGAAGTGACTGTGTGAAGATCAGAAGCTCCAGAGCAGCTGTAGTGTGTTTGGTTCTGCTGTGTGTTCTTCTGCTGACTGCAGTCATAGTGCTGAGTGTCTACATCCATACAAACAACACCAACTACACACAAGAGAGAGATGAGCTACTAACCAACATCACCAACCTCACAGAAGAGAGAAACCCGCTACTAACCAACATCACCAACCTCACAGAAGAGAGAAACCAGCTACTAACCAACATCGCCAACCTCACAGAAGAGAGAAACCAGCTACTAATTAAGAACAACCATATTCAAAACAAACAGTTAAATGAAAACTGGTTTAATGGAATGGGTAATCATGAGATACACTAAACAAACGTTTAACATTCAGAGTACACTATACAAACATTTAATATTTGATGGATAAACTGTATATTAAATTAGTACACCAGTAAAAATAATTTTTTGTTTTTTGGTTGTTAATATGGACACACAGCTAACACCTGAACTGTCTGTGTTAAAAGATGGATGGTCATACTATAATTTTAGCTTTTACTACATTTCTTCTGAGACAAAGAACTGGACTGAGAGCAGAAGATATTGTAAAGAGAGAGGAGGAGATCTGATCATCATAAACAACAGAGAGGAACAAGTGAGTGAGAGATAAATTTCTGTGTGTGTAATAATATCTGTATATTGATATATGAAAAAATGTTAAAATGTTTGTACAGTGTAAAAATCATGACGCATTTGGAATGTCACCATAAAACATGGACCATAAAACCAGTGTGGGGGTACAAATGTTTTTCAGAATGTTGTTCAGAAAATGGCAAATAAGGCTGGAGTCTGGATTGGTTTGACTGACAGTGATGTCGAGGGCAGCTGGAAATGGTTTGATGGCAGCAACATGACCTCTGGGTGAGAAATCACTGAACTGAAGTGAATATTGTTAAATAAATGAATCTCACAGTCAGTATCATATCATACAGTAAGCAGCATTGAATGTCTAATGCTGATCTGTTGATGCAGGTTCTGGTCATCTAGACAGCCGGATGGACAAACAAAAGAGAACTGTGCTGTGTTTTTTCCTTCAGGGTTGCATGACTATTCATGTAACACACATTTTTCTAAATGGATCTGTGAAAAGAACATTTTGAAATATTTTTTTTTTCTTTAATGTGATGCTTAATCACTTAAAAACCAGGGCCATTTTGTCATTTAGCTTTTTGACTAGATGTTCATTATATTGTAGATTTTACAGTTAAGCCTTTTAGTTGGTTAACACATTTGTAATACTTGTCATCTTGTCACGTTCATCTGATGTCTGTGTTCGAAGAATATTAACCATACTAAACACTGTTCACACAAAGCTCAGCTTTGATATATTAAACATATACCAAATTTTTGATTTTTTGATGTGATCGTAGACCACATATTGCAATAAGGTGCAAGAATGCAAGTATATGATGCCTAGTGTTTTAAATTTTTTGCAATTTGGAAAAGTCTTGTAGAGTATAACAGCAAAAAAAAAACAACAACACACAACTAGCTAAAATAGCACACAACATCCTACAGTAGCAATAATTAGAAACCGCACATTAGAATATGCATGCATGCAGTAAAAGTAAGAAAGTAAATACAAACAATGAAAACAAAGAAATTATTAAATGCACATGACATCCTCAATTTCACGTATATACTCATAGTCGTGCTTTCAGTACAATTTGAAGGAAAAAAAAACTTAATGGGTGCAATATTTCACTGACCACTATACTATAGTGTTAAAGTCTCATGTATGCTTGGGGATCACAACGTTTTAGACTTTAAGCTTTGACCTCGGATAAGTTCTGTGTTCTGTTTTTGCCTACCCTAACTGCGCTCAGGAGGCGCCGACAAGATCACTTGATTTTTTTTTATCCTCTTTTAATGGAATCAGCTTACAATAGCCTGTTCCCTGTCGACACTTTCACTCATATTGCATCTGATAAGACACTATGGGAAAAACTCCTTTTCTCCTCCTAACTGAAGCCTTTTAATCATGCAGTGAACTGCACAGCCATTGGTTGCTGCAGTAGTACTTTGATAAACCAATTGGCTGGGCGCCGTGTTAAGCCGACCAATGGCCACGACTCCAGCTCGTCTGCAGTGGCAGTCTACACTAAATTGCTCCCCGGGCGAGACTCCCTCCTGGCACCCCCAAACCCCCCAGCACCATACAGTAAATTTTTTAGTAAGAAATCGCTGAATATGTTGTAATGTTTATGTACAACTTATGTCCCTTCAATCAGCTCGTACGGTGATTTCTGGAAAAGAAAAGGAACGATAATAAAAGTCAAGAAACATCAGTAAAGCTTCGGCCATCATTTTGGACGGGGTCCGCTACAACATTGTTTACATACCTTTATCTTTTGCCCGTTTCTCCTCATCTTTTTTTCTTTTTTTCCTAAATTGGGCGCCTGACAGCTTTGGCCTTTTTCTCTCCATCGCTGTGTTTACTTTTTATGATCTATTCTATTTATTCGATTATTTTTTTAATTTATTTATTTTAGTATAATTTCTATTATACAGGAGCAAATAAGCCCCTTGTTATTCGAGCAGCTTATCCTCCTCGGTGGTCAGAGCAAAAATTACGCAATATAAACCGTTCTCCCTCTCAGTGCTGATCGGAGGCTGAACGGAAGAGTGTTGAGGTAGCTGTTAAGCAGTGGGATTGAGAGCTTGAATGCCAGCACAGGACTTACGTTCCCCCTTTCTCCGCTGGTGCTTACACGGGAATCAACGCCCCCTTGTAATATCGAGCAGTTTTATTCCCCTCGATGAATAAAAGCTAGAAATAAATACAGCTATTGTGTGTGGCTTTGAAGTGGCATGCAGACACAGTTTATTTGCGTTCGCTCGCTGACTTGCTCTCATATTTCTCCCCTCCTGGTTTCTCGGAGACGAAATCTGTGTTTGTGGTTAAGATTGATTATGCTTGAGTAAATTATGCCGACACAATACGTCGCCACTTTCATGCAGTGTGTTATTCCCTTGGTTGATAAAAGCCCTGCTCTGTTTCTGTCCTCTACCTCACAAAGCTCCGGGTGTGACACACAATATAGCTGTAATAAATGGGTCCGTAAAAGTGAACAGGCAGTGCGCTGTTATGGCACACCCAAAAAAAAGGCATGAACGGACAGGCTGCTTCACAGTTTACTCACACTCGCTCGCTGTCTCTCTCACGCTCTCATGTTTCTCCCCTCCTGGTTCTCAGAGGTGAAAACTGTGTATGAGTATGCTTGAGTGAATTATGCGACACTATCTGTCACCTCACTATACACAGTGAGGATTAGTGCATCTTGTTGGTTCGAGCTGCGCGATCCTTCTAAGTCATCTTAATGGGACGCTGTCACAGACAGCACTGCATTGTTTGTGTGCATCGTGCAGGCGTTTTCAGTACGGAGAGGTCAGTCAGCCCCTGCTCTCTCGTTTTCTATTCTCTCATTTCATCGGAGGAAGAAAGCATAACTTTGCAAGGTTAAGTTATCACGGCTGAGTGATATTCATGCGTCAGTGCTTTGATCTGCCTGTGGATTTGCACACATTGATCATCAGTACCCCTCGAGTGTTTTTTTTTTTTTTTATCTTTTAGGCCGATTAAAAAGGAACGCTGTAGTTAATGTTCACCGACTCACACCGCCTCAGCTCCAACAGCCGAAGCAGAGCCACTAGAAGTTCGCTCAAGGTCTGCTGGAAGACATTTCCTGTTCCTGAAGAGACCGGGACCCCGGCCCAAGATAGCGCCGGACCCGCTGCCTACAGCACCATTCTCCAAGCGCAAAAAGAGGGCGGGGTAAAGTCTAGCCACGGCCGGACCACCCCGCAAGCTGATCCATTTCTGTCCTCTACCTTGCCACACTTCGGGCAGGACACACAATATAATAGCTGGAAACACTGGGCCCGTGAAAGCCCCCATCTACAAGACAAAGCGCAATGAAAACCCCTCATCATGCTAAATATTCTAGCTTTTCTGCAACACCTGCTAGATAGGGGATGCCCCCCATCCACCTTTAAGACTTATGTGGCGGCCATAGCAGCCCACCACAACCTTATAGCAGGCCAGACTGTGGGCAAGGATGTTCTTATTATTCGTTTTCTAAGAGGAGCTAGATTGCTCAGGCCCTCTCGCCCCCATGTGGCACCTGCCCACTGTGCTAGAAGCCCTCACAGGCACGTCCTTTAAATCCCTGCAAACGGCTACAGTGAAAGCACTGACAGTGGAAACTGTTCTGCTGCGGACTTTGACATCAGTAGGCGATTTGCAAGCGCTGTCTGTCAGCCCCGCCTGCTTGGCCCAATGACTCAAAGGTCATCCGGAAAACAAGTTTAAGTGCTCAAACTTTGAGCTCAGGCTTACGAGCCTTTATGCATGTTAAAACCCCCTCGCTGTGTCTGGCTGTTCACACACCTGTGCTGTATCGTCCTATCGTATTAGGATGATATGAATACATATATGCACATTATTTCTCTGCATGATTATGTGACTTTACGCCCCGGCATCGCCTGGGCTCGCTTGATCGTTCCTCACCTACAGCGCAGCGGGATTGAACTGAGTTCCCTTAGCATCTTATCAGATGCAGTTCGAGTAAAAGTGTCGACAAGGAACGAAAAGGTTACTTCCGTAACCCAGGTTCCTTGAGACACAGGAACGAGTACTGCGTCCTATGTCATGCTGTACATACCCGTCGCTTCAGCCAAAGTAACCTGAAGTCCTGGAACGAAGCGTTCACTATATATAGACGGCCCCGCCCCCTCAGGCAAGCTTCGCCTGGAGCCGTGGCCATTGATTTATCAAAGTACCACTGGAGTGACGATTGGCCGTGCAGTGAAAAAGGCTTCAGTTAGGAGGAAAAAAGTTTTTCCCCAGAGCATCTTATCAGACGTACTGTAGTACTCTTCCCGTGTCTCAGGGAACCTGGGTTACGGAAGTAATTTGTTGCTTCACTTGTGCTTATTGAAGAGAAGAGCTTTTTTTCTATTTTAAATATGACATTATTCTAAATATTTCTTCTATTTGTGTACATTCACAATAAAAACGCATCGAAAAATAAAATGAAATTCTAATTGGTACACAGTTTTTTGTGTGTGTGTGTTTTTTTTTTTTCATTTTGTTAATACATTATTTAGAAAATTATTTTTTATATATAGGCCTATTTTTTCCTTTAGTATATATCTTAGGTATATGTCACAAGCCACACCTCCATGGCTCTCTCTCAGCAGCGGGAACCTTCGCCAGAATATTAGCGTTTTCACCCGGACTATTTTCCACCCATATTTATACGCTGATTTGAGTCAGATGCAAAGTCTTGATTTAGGGAAGTAGGCCATCACTACTGAACGTTTTCCCTGTTTAATTTCTCTGTGTTTTCTTGGACTGTTATTTGGATTCTGATACTCGCCGCCTGCCCTGAAATTTCTGCCTGCCATTGACTACGAATACTGCCTTGTCCCTGATATTACTGTCTGCCTGCCTGTTTCGATCTTGTTCAATAAAGCTGCAAAATGGATCATCAATATATATATATTTTTCTTTATGAAGTTTTTTTTCTCCTTTCGCAGAAGCCCTGACCATGTGAGTCCTCACATTTTGGGTAACACTTTGCGGTAAGGGTACATGAATTATTATGAATTAGGAATTATTATGCCTTACTTCATGCAGTAATATCTCATGAATTATCAGGAACTAACATGGGTTCAGAGTCTTTCATTCATGACTTCTGGATGAACTACACATTAATTTATTTATTAATTTATGATATGAATGTGGATTTTTGTAAATTCATTTAGTAATTCAAGTAGTTTTATCTGCACAAAATAATGCTATTGTTATGCACAAATTCATAACAATTTATGTACTACAGATTTACTTTTCTTTCTTTCTTTTTCTTGTGAACAAAGAAAACATCATGATCATGCGTAATAAATCATAAATCATGATGATGTACCTATCTTAATAAATGTCTTAATTAATGTGTAGTTCATCCATGAAGTCATGAATAAAAGACTCTGAATGCATGTTAGTTCCTGATAATTCATGAGATATTACTGCATGAAGTAAGGCATAATTCATTCATTAATTTATGCATGAATTCATAGTAATTCATGTACCCTTACCACAAAGTGTTAGCTCTGTTGTTTATGCAGTTTTTGTGGGGATAAAATTAATAAAATTAATTTTAATTATTTTTAATGGGTCACAGCCACTTAGCATTTTTTAAATTTCAATTCATTGTAATTTTAAAAATCTTGCTGGTTAGCTGGTACAGACTGGTATATATACAGGTGGTGCTGATTGAATCATTGAACCTAATTCGGAATAGCTGTGAAGGAGAGGTGCATTCTGGGGAATGAAGTCCAGGTATGAAAACACAGACACAAAACACAGAGTACATAGAAAGCTGGAGTGCCAAACAGTCTTTAGAGATGAAAAGTAATTAGATCTAACACTTTTTAATGCTTTCTGTAAGTTAGCATATTTTCCTAAAGCTAAACTAAACACTAGCTTTGTTTTCCTCCAGCTACGCTCCAACAGTAATGTTGAGCTCTGTTCTGATTGGCTGTTTCACAGTGCAGCTTAATTCAATACCTCACACAGCAGGAGAAACACAGGGAAATATATATTTCAATACTTTCTCTTGCAGTTATATCCTTGGGTAATTAAACTGTATGTAAAATGCGTGCATCAGGAGGTGCTATTAATATGCACAATCGTTTATACCAAAGACCCTCAGTGGTTACTACACATTTTACAAGATCAGATGTTTGTCAGTGGTGCTCAGGATTTGTAAATCATTTGCCATCATCCTTAGTCATCTCACCTTGTTTATTTGGTAAATTAAATTGTTTGTACTGTACTGTAACAGGCCACTGTCAGCATGTTATCCATGTCACTTTTGTGGCTCATTTTATTAGAAAGGGTTATTTTCTCTCCGTGCCTTTTCTGCAGGTATACATTAGGCAAATATTGGGGGCGTAGGGATCCTGACTGTGATATTTAGATATCACATAAATCTAGAGTATGACAATGATTATGTCTAGGCCCGTGCACATGCTAAATTAGTTCAAAAGTGTTTCAAACACATATTATTTATTTTGTTGTATTGATGTTTGCTTTACCAATGTGAATATTAATGTCCCCTGCTATAGCAAAACAGTTAAACTGAGGAAATCATTGATAGCAGTTCTGCAAACTCTTCAACAAAGTCTGTAGAGTATTTTTGAGGACTGTAAATGATGATGAACAGAATGCTTGGAGCACCTTTCAGCACAATCCCTAAATATTCAAAAGACAAGTACTGACAAGTACTTGTCTTTCAGTACAGTAAAGACAAGTACTGACCAAATGACACTTGCTTGCACTGATAGACATCTTTTAATGTAGCAGCTATACTTCTACCTCTCCTAACAGTTCTGCAGACCCTCATGAAAGTAAAGTTAGGAGGGGCTGTTTCATTGAGGACTGTTGCACTGCAGCTATCTTCTAGCCAAATTTCATTGAAAAGCATAAAATATAATTTGCTTGTGGTTGTCATTGATCAAAAAGTATTTATTTTTAAGTGAGCGAGTGTTTAAAAATGCTAACTTAATGGCATTACTTTTTGTCCCCATAGCAATCTTAGTTCAATCTTAGTGCATAATAGGCCTCAGATAAGATGGGTCAGCCATATGGCTTGAGAAGGCCTTAGACTTTTTTGTAACACGTGACAAACAGAAATAGAGATCAGATGTAGTAGGGGGGTTTGGGCTTGGTGCTGGGACAGTGGTCGAAGAGCTCATCCAGGGCGAGCTGGGCCCACAGGATGATGGAGGGAGAAATAGGTTTTGTCCTTTAGCACACTTGCACCAAGTTTGTTTGGATGGAGGCCATCCAGTTTAAACAGTGGCCCCAGAAAAGTTTGAAGTTGTCAATGAAATTGACTCCTTTCATACAGCAGGTTCTTTGTAGCCATATGTTCAGCCCAAGTAACAGTGAAAACATTTCAGTTCCCCAGTTCCCCTTGAAAAACAAACACTGGAAAGAGCGCTCAGAAATATCTCCATTGAACGATAAGACTTTGCAGTGCGTTTGTTAAAGTCCGCGCCTTGTGAAGGCGTGATAACAAGACACAACCTTGCGCGAATCGGCCGAGGTGCGTGGGGTAAAAGAGTCCGGGTAGGAACTAATACTCGGCTGCTGCTGGCGGTCGCAGAGAGCCACAGAGGCGCCATTGGTGACAATAACAATGTTAGAATCGTAGCATAATTTTTTCTTTAATACATTATAAACTTAAACAGCTGTTTGA
>JAUMHP010039732.1:0-10255 GCA_032361065.1 Enteromius trimaculatus | reverse complement strand
CAGGTGACGGTGATTAGTATTCGGGAGACGGTGATCTGGGAGTGACAGTGGGGGTGGAGCCTGGTGTGGATGTTACACATTCTTTATTAAAATTTGTATTTTAATTGTAATTGTATTTATTTATTATTTTATGTATTATTATTTATTTATTTATTTGTCTTTTATTGTCTTGTATTGTGCAATAAGTAGATTTTTTTTTTGTGTGTATGGAACAGGGTCTAACATACATTTTGTTGGTTAGCCGGAGATCTGGCTAAGATGTACCCTTGCACCTTCTTTTCCCGCAAGGTATCGGTCCCGAAATGCAATCACGATGTTAGAAATCGGGAGCTGCTGATCATGAAATTGGTGATGGAGGAATTGGCGTCATTGGCTTAAGGGGGCCGCTCACCTATTCACCATTCTGACCAATAAAAAAAAATCTAGAATACCTACGCATCACCAAATGTCTCAATCCCTGTCAAGCACAATGGGCCTTGTTTTTCGCTATATTCCAATTCACCATCACCTACCAGTTGTGGTCAAAGAATGCTAAAGCCGACGCCCTCTCGCACCAGGCCGAGGAGGGGGATCCACCTGCTGAACCAGAGAACGTTCTCGCTGACCGCATGCTATTGGCTCCAGTACAATGGGCTTTGACCACCGAAATCAATCACTTCAATCAGCAGATACCATCACCATCTGGTGACCCTCCCAATCTCACGTTTGCCCCAACAGTTCAAGACATCATCTATTAACACAACTTCACCATACACCAAGCTCTGGTTCACTCAGGAATCACGCCAACCCCCTAGCTGGCAAGAAACCAGTATTGGTGACCAGTGAGTAGTAACTGTGGGTGACGGTTAAAAATGTAAAAAGTAAAAAAAAAAATGCTTCAGTTTATTCCAAACATCCTGCCTGCTTTTCTCTGGGTAATGAACGATGCTCATTCACAAATTATTAATTCTATTGAGCTAATTATGTTCTAATGCTTGATCAAACCAGTTGGCAAACCAGCGAACTGGTTCACAAATCATTTTGATTGATTGGTTCAGTTCCCTGCTGCACGGCTCATTCGCCTGAAGTAGTTCTCACTTAGAGTTGTAACAGAATGTTTGAGAACATCAAGAATCAAATCTGGAAAGTCTATTGTTTGCTAGCTATGAAGATCTTAGATAAACAAGTGTGCTGTCTACAGTTCCACAGGTATATGCTACGTTTGATTACATTACAAATATCACTACCTTATACATTGAATAAGCTGTCACAAAGTATTATATGAACACCTACCAAACATGCGTTAACTGCACAGCAGCACGCGACATGTTCCCTAACGTTGGTTAGACACAATTAATATTTATGCTTACAGAATATTTGTTTACGTTTTGCAGAACAGACATTTTCCAGATGTTCAGTTGCGGTCATGTGAGGAGTTTTTACTCTTCTCCGTGTCAGAGGTTATAAAGGCCTATATATAGCCTATAATACAATCAATATACATTAAAATATAATTTAATTAAGTGATGCAAATGAGAATTTTCATCAGCTGTTACTCCAGTTTTCAGTCATATGATTCATCATTCTAATATAGTAGGTGTGTTCGAGATTCGAGATTCACTACACTAGCCTGTCACCTGCTGGCGAGAGCCGCCCCTTGCAGTTGGGGGAGGAGAAAAGAGACGGCCGACACTTATAGGTTTCCGTCTTGGTTAATAGCATCCTTATGATGGGAAAATTTTATATACATAATTGTAGATAAGTCTTTAAGTCAAAACACACCTAATGCTTTAAGTCAAACACGCCTAATGATTTATTGCAGTGTTTTGCTGCCTAATACTTTTTTTGGAACATGTGACATTTTGTTCAGGATTCCTTTATGAATAGAAAGCTGCATAGAAAACAGCAAAATATGGCATGCAGTTACTTCAAGCAACAGTATAAAAAGCATTCAGTTTAAATTGTGAAAATCATAGTTAATAATCACAATTACATTTTTAAGGGAATAATCAACAATTGTGTTTTTTTTTTTTTTTTTTGGGCCGAATATATTGGGCCAAAATTCATTACTCAAGCCAGCCATGGGCCTCACCCCTTTCAAGTGCATCTTGGGATTTCAATCCCCTTGTTCCCCTGGTCAGGTGAACCCACAGACCTACCCTCGGTCTCCAAATGACTATAGCAGAGTGAGGAAATACGGGACCACGCTCATACTCATCTATAACATCCCATTCATCGACAAGTGGACCGAGCCAACCGTCATCGCCACCCCAACCCTGTGTACACCTACAGCCAGTGGGTGTAGCTCCCCACTCCCTGCTGTTTCTGAGTCCTCGTCTTGCCCTGCCACGACAATAATCACTGAACCATCGCCTTGCCCTGATATGACTATGGATTTTTATTGTCCAAATTTATTGTCATTACTCATGTACAAGTACAAGGCAACGAAATAGGACCCCTTTGATCATACACAAACAATTAGGGGTAAGACAGATCAACGAGAGGTAATATGAAAAAAAAATTTGATACAACAGGGGAAAATGAGGAATACCTCAGCAACAGGCACATAAAACATAAAGTCACAAGACATAACACTGCAATATGGGAGGGAGTGCGATGAGGAAGTAGTCCAATGTAGGCAAACAGCGCAGGGCACAGACCCCGCCTATCCTCAAAGGGGGGTAAAAGGGTAGTAGGATTCCAGAGTGTCTCGTTATCTTGCTCTTCGTAGGAGTTAGTTATGTCTCCAGGCACGGAAAATAAGGGAAGCCGAAATAGAAAAAGGTATTTTTACAGGTTGGATCTGTAATAATGAGGCTGGAAGTGCCAACCAGTGAGCTAGGCTGGCACTCCAGCATCAGAATAACGGTGTTTCATTCGTGTCTCCGCCCATCTCGTTAGTTGCCATAGTGTTTTATTTCTAGTCTCCTCCTCCTGACCTAATTTCAATGTGTATTTAAATCCCAGGATTTCTGTGTATCACGGTTTGTTTGTTTTCACGTCATTGGATGTTGTTTCACGTTTCTGCCTTTGTTAACCCTGTATGTCGATGATCAACCCAGTTTTGTCTAATAAATTCGCAATTGAATCCGCATGCCCTCGCGTCCTCATTGTAACAGAACAATCCGTCATAAAAGGATTCAGCGACGATATGTATGGACACAAATACAGAGACTTTTCTTTGCCCTGCAGGCAGGATAACTCACCGGTTTCCCCGTCTGTGTTGGGTTCGCTGTATCAGCGCGGACGTGCCATATAGGATTACGTGGATGATTTCATTTCCATCAGCCACCGCATTGAAGCCGTGGAGGACGTCGTCAGGGATTGCTTCGAGGATCTCGATTTGCCATGGCCTGATCCGCCCGAGCCAGTTTCCCTGCCTCTGGCCTCCGTGGTCAAACCAGGACTGAACATTGAACTGTCGCACTGCTCAGAACTGGTCATGGAGACCGTACATGAACTTTTTACCTGCTCTAAGTTGACCAAAGGGGCCAATGAACTGTTGCTCTGCCCTGAACCAGGTCCAAAGACTGCTGAACATCCTCCCGGACCTGCCCCGGCCATCGGGACCACCTTACCTGAGACTGTGGCAGGTAGGAACTCAGCCGAGGAGGCCAGTAGTAACCTGTTTGTGTTCCTCTGTGCAGTTCAGGTTCCTGATCTGCCCAGGAGGGCCTCTTCACTGTCCAGCCAACTCAGTAGGGCCTCTTCGCTGAATGTCCAGCCCAGGTCACCGTCAGGTTAGCCCCAGAAGGCCTCTCCACCGCCTGGTCCGCCCAGGAGGTCGTCTCAGCTGCCTGGTCCGCCCAGGAGGACATCTCAGCTGCCTGCTCCACCCAGCTCTGCCCCAGTGGGCCTCTCTGCCGTCTGCCCCGCCCTGGAGGGGGTTCCTGCCGGCTTCAAAGACAGGGTCATCTGGAAGCCGCCCCTTTGAGGGGGGGCTATGTCATAATCTAGCTGGAAGTGCCAACCAGTGAGCTAGGCTGGCACTCCAGCATCAGAATAACTTTAAGTGTGTTGTGTTCATTTTCATGCCTGGACTCTATTTTAATGAACTCTGGTCTCTGCTCCCCTTGTCTTGGTGTTTAATTCGTGTCTCCGCCCATCTCGCTAGTTGCCATAGTGTTTTATTTCTAGTCTCCTCCTCCTGACCTAATTTCAATGTGTATTTAAATCCCTGGATGTCTTTGTGTATCACGGTTTGTTGTTTTCACGTCATTGGATGTTGTTTCACGTTACTGCCTTTGTTAACCCTGTATGTCGACGATCAACCCAGTTTTGTCTAATAAACCTGTCGCAATTGAATCCGTATGCCCTCGCGTCCTCATTGTAACAGGATCCCTATCTGCCAATTTCACAGATTTTTAATGTCCATCACTGGTCTCCAGGTCTGGCGAAATCCCGTTGAATGGCTTCTAGTTTATTCAAGATGTTCTCCAATTTGTGATCAACAGACACAGTCTGAGTACTAACGGCTCTGCTTACCTTTCCATCCAGCCGACCAGTTTTGTGGGGCTCTGGCTGGTCGCTTTTATGAATTTCCGATATCCCAGGGTCCCACCTAATCCAATGAGCAGAACCCCAGTTATCAAAGCTCCGAATAGATAAATATCTTCAACGTCCTCCAGGGACAGAGCGGCTAGGCACACAGTGCGCCACTTCTCCCATCCGTCCATCATGTAGCCAGCTGCAAACGTTCCTTTGGGACAGGTCGGTTCCCTGGAACCCAGGCTTCTCGTCGAGAAGATGGTTTCAATAGCGTTCAGAAACCAGTTGATCAAATCCTTATTCCTTTTGTTTTAAGAGCAAGGCAAAGAGAATCTCTGAATAGTATTCACAAGACAAGAGGAGCAAGCAGGGAGAGATATGGAAGGGAGAGAAAAGATATGCGACCACCTTCACTGAGAGCCAAAAGAGAACAAGTATTAATTAAATGCTGCAAATGGATCTGCATGCCACCATCTTACGCTACATCCAGCTTCATATCTATGGGTTTTCAAAGACAGTTTGTTTCGTACCTCACAGAGTATGGAGATGTACTTGAAAATTCTGTCTAATAGGGGTTGGACCAAACAATTCAAAGCAGTGTAAAAAGACGTTGAAATGGCACGTTGCATCAGCAAATGCATTTTTATATCGGTTTTGCATTTGTTAACACTGGGGTTGGATTTGGTGTAGGGCATATTTCCAACACCATAGAGCATTAACTTTTAGGAACAGTCCATTCTGAATTGCCGGAGTACATACCTATCAACATAATAAAAATGTGCAAATGTATTGAACCTTTGTTTTAGACATTTTTTTTTCTTAGAAACTGCAGCTAAACTTACTCATTTTTATGAGTCCAGGGTTAAAATGTACTGTGTTTTTACATGTTTTGTGCCCATGGTCTTGATGAGTTAGGGAACATTAGCGAAATCAGTAGTAGGAATATTGATTTGCAACCAAATGTTCAGTTACCTATAGCAATAAAATCAGTGTGGACAATGCATACACAAAGTTATAATAAATAAATAATAACCATCAGGTGTTGTATTTTCAGAGGCTTATTCAACACAGGCCTCGCCATCTTCCCTGTCCTGACCAATATCCAGGCTGATGACTCATACTTTCTACTGTGAGTAGTAATGCAGCATTTTTCATACAGGTCAATGTTTTTGAAGGTATTCTTTTAATCTATTTCTGCTCTTACTGCAGAGAACTAAGCGATAATCCCTATATTGCTGAAATTCCAGCTAATGCTTTTCTTGGCATTACCAATGATCTACTGTCAGTGTAAGTCTTGTCATGTTCCCTCATAGTTTTTTTTTTCTTTTTCTTTTTTTTTAGAAACTGCTTAACTACTGTTACTTATAGCTATATTGGAAGGATTCTAGAGATTGAATGAAAACCATCCCTTTTAGCACAACCAATTTAAAATTCTGTTCTAGTTTCTGCTACAATTATTTGCAATATACTGAGTGACTAGTATTTCTATCTCCTAGAGAGACTATTTATATTTTACTTTACTCTACTCTTTATTTTCAAAATCAGAACAAGAAGTACTGTTATTAGCAAGATTTCTGCACAAAGACATGACTGTTATGTTTTGCTTTTTTTTACAACAGGAGGCTGTACAGCAATGGCTTTATGAAAGTCCAACATCATGCTTTCAATGGCACAAAGCTGGACTCAGTGTAAAGTTCTTTATAAAAACATACATAACACAAATTCAAACAATGAAGTGCAACAAGTTTATAACTTGTGTTCATATAAATACACAAGTTTGAAACAACACATATATGGAACATTGATCATTAACAGCTTGCTTAATTAATTAATTAATAGTTTACAGAAAAATGAAGAATTTTTCACCTTAATTACGTTAAAACCCTATTTTGTTTTTCTCTTATCATACACCACTCCGAAAACACCCAAAGCACCAGCAAAATAAGTTATAGTCTTCCAAGAAACAGACTGAAAAGGATTTAAAATATGGTCTGTAGATCACACAAAGCTATTGTATTGCTTTAGACTAGGTTTTCCATCCCTGCTTCTGGGGAGCTAGCAGATTGTAGCTCCAGCTCCAATCAAACACAACTAAACCAGCTAATCAATGTGTTTAGGGTTACTTTATAATTACAGACAGGTGTGTTGGCAGTGTTGGAACTGAAGTCTGCAGAATGTCTTCAGAAGGGGGAAAGTAGATCCCTGCTTTAGGCATGTAATGCATGTGAAAGTTGTATGGACATTGTATGAACTTTTATGATGTATTTCCTTTCTGACAGATATGTTCAATATGAACTGTCATTACATAAACCAAGTGAAAAGTATATATATATATATATATATATATATTTTTTTTTTTTTTTTGCACTAAAAAAAAAAAAGTGCATTTGGCTAAAGGAATAGCTCACCCAAAAATCAAAATTCATTAAAAAAACCATTGTGAAATGGTATAAGGTATTGACAACAGACTGCACAAGTAGCTAAATGAGGTCAGGCATGTTTAGCAATTCAGAAAAACTGATTTGCTTCCAAAATCTCGTTTGGCACCTCATTTGACATATCCCCCTCTTTATGCCACAAAAAAATAAGTTTGTGCTGACATTTTTTTAGGCTTGCTGCTATAGATGCTATATAAACTGTATTACTGGTTATGTGACTTGCCCACCGGGGCACCATTATTTTGATTTTTTAAAATAATAATACAAGTTTGAGTTTTCTGTCTTTTCTTCACTTTCCTTCGGTTTTAATAGCCAGTAAGCACAGTGTTTGTTTTACTTTCACTTTTACATTAGTGGCAATTCAACATCAATTGCTTCAATTCAATTCAAGCAACAACAAAATACAATGTACATATAGGCTATGACTTTTATTAACAAAACAAATAAAAATACTACATGCTGTATGCCTAATATGAAATAACAAATAGCTTACACAAAGTTTAAATAGGTAGGCTACAAATCTAAAAATCTGTAAAGAATGAGGAACAAATAGTTATGAAAAATTATGATCTTCATTTAAATAAAACAAAAATCTGCAAAAAACGTGTAACCTGTTACACCCACACCACTCTCTACCTTCACCTCAGTCACCTACGCTCTCACCTGATGCACCGATCACCACCACCTGGATCTAATCAGCCTCACCTGCCACCACCACCTGCTATCACTGATCACAACCACATAAAACCACACAAACTCATTCAGTCAACGTCCAAGCTCGTAGCAACGAAAGTATCTCTTTGTGTCATCGTGTATCAAGTCACTTTTATTTATATAGCACTTTTAACAATACAGATTTTAGCAAAGCACTGAACATTATCAAATAGGAGAACAGAGTGATGGTAATGTATAATGACGAGAGTAAACTGTTTTATTTATCAAATGCAGAGATGGTCTCTGTAATCAAAAGGACGATAATCACTAGAAATCAGGTGTCCCCAACTAAGCAAGCCAGAGGTTACAGTGGCAAGGAACCTAAACCCCATCCATGAGAGAATGGGGAAAACAACTTTGGGAGAACCAGGCTTAGTTGGTCCAGTTCTCCTCTGGCCGGACGCCCAGTACCTAATTTACAGTTCAGTTTTAAACACATGTTAGATTGTTTAAGGATTAAAATGTGTGTATCAAGTGGTGTGTGGTTGTGGTCGTCTCGTCTGTTTCCCTCATGTCCCTCTGTATCCTACAAACAAGCAAGACTCATTAAGTTCTCCATGCATCACTCTACTGTTGTCTCATCTGTTACTCACCTGTTTACTGGAATTCCCAGCACATCCTGTTAATAAACATTGTTACAATTTATCTCCTTGTCAGTCTGCTTCATTATAGAAGCTTGGACCTAAACAGTTTCACAGGATGTACACGTGATTCCGCCCAAGAATCTCTGTGATCATTGATCGCCACCCTAATCTAGCGCTTTCTGAGCGCCATCCGAAATCAGGCTCCCGCAAGTTGATCCATTTCCCAGCGCATTCTGTTCCGCAATTACGGTCAGGAGAGCCGTGTCAAAGCCCCACAATCGACTTCTGGCCGGAGGAGGTGGCCCGATGTACTACATCTTCCAGGTTACCAGTAACCAGTCACGTGTTGGATCTGTGGCAGGGAGAATATATCCAGATCCCTGCGGATTCCAATCTGCTGATTCCAAGTCCTGCTCCACATTCACGGTCAGGAAGCTGTCCTCCATTGCCTGGCTTGCGTCTCGCCATTCGGTGGATTCCACTTCCACAAACAGCACAGTATGGAGGCAAGACAGAGCCAGCTCCCTGGGAAAATGCACTATAAGTAGGCAAATTAGTGCCAACTCCCCAAACACAGATCCAGTTCCTGATTTCCGGCCAAGAGAGCCGATCCTGATTCCAGTTTCTGATTTCCAGCCAGGAGAGACTATTCCTATTTCAGTTCCTGATTTCCGGCCAGGAGAGCTGATCCCTTTTCCAGTTCTTGAGTGTGTGCTTCAAGAGCACCTCTCTGAGTCTGTGCTGCAAGAGCCTTCCCCTGAGTGCACGCTGAATGAAACTTCCCCTGAGTTCCCGCTGCAAGAACCAGAGCCAAGAAAAGGGGGAAATTTCCCAAAGAAAATTTTGGGGGTGGCAGCCACAGGCAGCCCTCAAGTCACAGGCGCAGGCAGTTCCAGATCGACCATGCACTCCTGTAGTTCCAGATCCTCCAGGCCCTCCTGTAACTATATACCCGCCATGGCTTCCCAAGACCCCAGACCCGCCATGGCCTCCCATGGTTTCCCTCATCTGTTACTCACCTGTTTACTGGAATTCCCAGCACAATCTGTTAATAAACATTGTTACTATGTATCTCCTAGTCGGTCCGCTTCATTACATAACCAAATAAATAAGAAACCAATGTTAAAAAAAAATCCAAAAGATTTTAGCAGGTTGTAACACCTCAGCTGGTAGTGCCACCACGTGTCCACTAAATGGCACTCCAGTGACCTGTGTCTCTGTGATAAATCCTCAGAGACAGTCGGATCCATTTGCAGCTATTTTAATGGGTAGTCAGGCAGGCAAAAGTTGGTACACGGGTAACAGGAATATCAGAGATAGGCAGAAATCGTAATCAGGAAACAGGCAAAATAAGTCAGGGCAGGCAGCAAAAATCAAATAACCAGAGAACAATCCAAATCTAACCAGAAGAACAAACGGGAGAAACGCTCAGAAATGATGCAGTGGCAATTAAGACTTCACGTCGAACTGACGTGAAGCCCTTGTATTTATAGTCCATAAAATGAGAAAAACCTGTGAGGGAAATCAAGGGAAGGTACGTGGGTCTAACAGGTCCGGGTAGGAACGCTTATATTCTTATGAAGGTTCCCGCTGCTTATCGAGTGCCGGGAAGAGCCACAGAGAAGCGGCTTGTGACAGTCATCTTCTTTGTCTTTGTCTCTGTTTCAAATGCCTGGACTTTTATCAATGAACTCATGTCTCCTTCCACCTTGTTTATTGTCATGGTGTTTAATTCATGTTTTGTTTTAAAACTCTTCTGACATTGTTTTGCCTTTTTCGCCTTTCTCTTCTTGTCCGTCAGCTCGACTGTGCACACTTGCCACACATACATTTAAACTAGAGATCTTGCAAAATATGCGACTTGTGAACAGCCAGGCTCTGTTCTCACAAGACTAATCACAAGATGTAATGCACTTGTAACGCTCTGACAAGGAGGAGGAGACTTTAGGTAAGTTTGAGTGAGTTTATTAAGGTCTGTATAAGTCTTTTGATTGCAAGGAATATGAACTTGAATCCACTGAATGCAAACAGCCGTCACAGTTCACAGATGTC
>JAUMHP010039731.1:0-10262 GCA_032361065.1 Enteromius trimaculatus | reverse complement strand
TCTTCTATTTGATAATGTTCAGTGCTTTGCTACAATCTGTATTGTTAAAAGCGCTATATAAATAAAAGTGACTTGACCAATTGGCAGAAAGGGGTGTGTCATGACTGCCCACAAGGTCAAAACTTCTGAAGTCTGTTGGTAACCCAGGACTGATGGAATGGCACTCATTGTGCACCACGTTTTCAAATGCAACATTCTTTAAAGCAAACAGTTGATGCGACAAACTTATCTTCTTATTCTTGTTTATTTGTACCTCACAGCAGGAACAGTCCTTTAACTTTTTATAACAACACAATATGCAACGACGGTCAAAAACGGTTTTGCTCCATCTCTTGCTTGCTACTCCACTGTACCGAATATGAAGTCTTAATCACATAATCAGTTAGCAAGGACACAATGGAGCATATAATAACAGTATGAACGTACTTAAGAAAAGATTATAGAAAAAGTACAAATGCATTAAGTAAATTTACAATGCTTCAATATTCTTATATTTGCATAATGTCTATCATGGCTCTGATATTAACCCAAATCAACCGAGTTTTTGGATTGAAACAATAACCCCACGTGTTTAAAAAGTAGACCTACACAGTGTACTGTATTTTTTTGTGCTAAATTGCTTGCAAATATAAGATTGTTGTATAGCATGCATACCACATAATATTAGAATAGATACCCCTTAATTACATACAGCAGAAATAATTTGAAATTTTGAAGGTTATTAACTATTTTTTCCCAAAACTTTGCATATTATTCCTTTATATAATCTAAAACCTGTCTGTAAAACCAGAGGCCTTGAAAGATATGAGATGGCTATGATCTTACAGACTCATTGCTTTGCTTTGACAAAAAAAAAACAAACAAACAAAAAAAAAAAAAAACAGGATGAGCTTGAAGAACCTAAGAATCCTCAACTACTGTATATCAAATGGTCAACAGTATGATAATGGAAAATATCCATGTATGTAGGACTAGTCTTATTGCTAGATATACCAAAATAAAAAGACATAACTTTCTTCCATAACATTTCTTTATTTCTCAGATACATGTCTTGGGTAACAAGGCTGCTGTGTGTATGCACCCACACGTCATATACGTTCAGTCACAATCACAATAATACTTTACAGTCAATACTTATTTACTCCATTGTAGTTTTACTGATAAATCTCATTGTGTACTACTGATTCAAAATGTTCTTTGTAAAATATCCTGATACGAGTACATACTACAGAAAGTCTCAATCTATACATGAAGTACTAGCACTAAATTACACATGGTTTCACGTACATTGGAACAGAGAAAAAATCCATATTAAAATAATAATCACCAATGTTAAGTTCTGAGTTTAGGTACTTAACATGATTAAATTGTCTAGTTTATTTAGGTACTATATTACTCACTATACCCCCTGAATTTAAAAGAAAGTCTGCTTTAGAGAAATACACATAACAAATCATAAGTATGTGGAATGTCTCTCATGTTCACTCTGATATCCGTCTTCACAGTTGTTTTCCAGGATTTTAATGAGCGTTGCCAGTGTGCTACTTGGATCCAGCAGAGTCACTAGAGGGACATTCACATGTCTATCATGGAGGATGAGGTTCTGCAGAGTCATGGCTAACATTGAGTCAATGCCTAAATCGAAAAGATGAACATCATCATTCAGCTCATCCATCTCAATACCAGTCGATTCACTAATCATGAACTTCAGATAATCATGCGGTGAGGATGATTTCTTGAGTTGTTCAGGTCCTGTGAAATTTACACTAGCTTTGCTAATGGCTTCCTGTGCTATTTTGAGCATGCGTACATACAGTATTTTGTTTTGACTGAGAACATTATTCCAGTTGTTTGTAAAATTGAATTTGCATATAACCTGTTGAGGTTTGTTGATCAAGAGGCACTGCTCAAGACTTTCATGAATTTCTGGAATCTCCAAAAGCATGATTCCCCTTGTCTCTAGAAATCTTTGGACATGGACTTTGTTCAGCAGAAGACCAAGATTCAGAGCCCCCCAATTTATTGACTGTCCAGAAAGCCCCATGTTTCTGCGGTACTGACAGAAAGTGTCCAAGAATGCATTAGCTGCTGCGTAATTCGTTTGTGAGGCATTGCCAATGAAGGCAGCTATAGAAGAATAGCACACAAAGTAATCCAGATCGCACTGTATGGTAGCACGGTGAAGGTTAATCACTCCATTTACTTTTGCCCTCATGACTTTCTCATAAAGAGATTTGTCAAGATTCTCAATCAGCCCATCGTGCAGGACAACCGCACTGTGAAATACCCCCTTGATAGGGCTGGATGGAAATAGTTTTCCAATGTTAGCAATTGATTGATCCACTTGCTTGGATACTGAAACATCACATGGCATAGACTTAATGACAGCATCATAATGGCTACTGAGTTTAGTTATCTCTTGTTGCATCTGAGGATTTGGGTTACTCCTGGACAGAATGACAATGTTTCCTCCTCCTTTCTGAGCAATAAACTTTACTGTCTCAAAGCCCAACCCTGTTAGACCACCTGTGACAATATAGACTGAATTTGCCTTGAAAAGACTGTGTTTGGGTATCACTGGAATGTCAGACTGCTGGTTCATGGCTTTACTGTTCAGAATGATAATGGGTAGAGTCTGGCATCTGAAGTATGATTCAGATACCTTTACAGACAAAAGATCAATGTCTTGAGATTTCACAGTTTTACAGTTCACAACTGTTTTGTCAAAAGACAAGGACTTACTGTCCAAATGCATGGATTTCAGCCAGCGGTAGATGTGTGGCATTTGCATTTGGAGAGACCCTTTTTGCATTATCTGGGACATGAGGATGGCATGGAAGCAGACTTCCTGATTTGTACCTCGAAATGTTGTAGTATTGAATGGAAATTCTGTCTTGGTGTCATGAACAAGAACAATGTCTTTGATGCTTCTAACACTGCTAGCTATTTCAGCGGTTTCTACATGATAAGGAGGTAGAAGAACAGCTCCCACCACCTCACGAAAATCACAAGACAGCTGATCAGCCTGCGTGCTCACTCTGACATTCCAACCTGATCTGTTTGCAATCGCAATTAAAACAGTCATCAAAGCTGAGTCAGGGACAGTGGAGAAAATACCCAGTTTCCTTTGCTGTTTAGATTTAGGTAAAGCCTCATGGAAGATCTTCCAAGCCAGAACCATGTAGGAGACACAAGGGATTTCATCCAAGAATGAAAGACGTTTTGTTTTACAGCAAACATCTGCTGGAAGAACTACTTTAGTGGTGGCAGCCACAGGGTAACAAGACACAACATGATCGCCAACTTTAAATTTTCTAACATCTTCACCCACAGCTGTGACAGTGCCACTGAAGTCAAGGGCTAGGAGCCTATGGTTTTCAGTTGTGTGCTTGTTCCAGTACAATGTCTGACCATACTTCAGGTCAGAAATGCTGACTGGAAAGTAATATGATGAGTGAACGCATATTTTACTGAGAAGAACCTCAATATGTTTTTCCTTAATCAGTTTGATGGAATTATCCATTTGAGCCGCTGACACATTTGTCATTTTATATGGGTCAGATGTTTTCAAGATGAAGACTTCTTCATCTAACATGTGGAGGTTTCTTGAAGAGATTGCCATGGTTGGCAAAGGTGTGTGGGTGATTTCAGGTTTGAGAATGTTGCCCTCCCTCACTATTAGCTCTGGATATTTGCTACAGGAGTATGATCTGAGGACCTGAACCAAAGCCATAATGTTTTCAAAAGAGGCTGAGCCCATGTCAATCAGCTGGAAGTTAAGTTCTGGCAACTCAGCCGCACATGCTCTTGTCATACCTGACAGAACAAACCCAGGGTTTATGTGGTCAACTAAGGTCTCAGAGCACCTATAGGTTATTACCCTAATAACACCTGGGAAATCAACTGCTTTGAGATATTGGACAAGCTTACGGAAAATCTCACAACATCCCACCATACTGTCTAAGACCTTCTCTGATTCAGGGGAGGTCTGGCCTGCATCACCCCACATGAACAAAATTTCCTGGAAGTTTTTCTTTAGACTTGAAATTTTTGACAAAAGGCATTCAACTCCATCTTCTAACAGTATGTCACCTTTTGAAGAAGACACATATCTAGATGTTGGGTCCAAGTACTTTTGCAAAGCTTTAGAAATTCCTACCTGGTCAGAAAAGACCAGTGACTTCATCTGTGTATCAAACATAGTAACTTCAGAAACGATGCTGAAATCGTTGTGAAAGAAGTACTCCTTGACTACTTGGGCACAACTTCCTAGCATTTTGAACTTCAAATGCTTTAGTTCAACTAACACTCTACCTTGTTTGTTGGCTAAGCAGCCACAAGCATTAAAACCATCTTCTCCAACATGTATTGCTCTGAGATAAACAACCATCTCCTCCTGCAATGGTTCAAATACAGTCAGACTGCCTATTTGTGCAGGATATAGGGGTCTCGTTGATACACCCCCTACAGTTGCAATAACAAGTTGCACGACATAATCCAAGATCACAGGGTGAAGATGATAGTCATGTAATTGAGGCAGGATTTCCTTTGAAACCTTCACAATTGATATAGCCTCTCTAAATTCTTTCCCACAATAAACATCTGCATTATTTCTGAAGACAGGGCCATACTCAAATCCCGCTTGACTTAGAAGCTTGTAGAGTTCTTCAGTAGTCATGTGGGACTTGCATCTTTTGGAAATACAGTCTAATGAAATGAACTGTTCTTCAGGACTTCTGCCTGGTTTTGCTTCTACTGTACCAAATGCATAGACTGCAGAAGCAGACTGTATTTTGAAGTTACATGTGTCATCAGCCAAATTGTCTGAATGATCCAGCTGTACGTTTATTTCTGGGGCATTCTGGGTGAAAACAAATGGACTCTGGAAAGTTACACTGAGCTGCAGAGAACTTAGTGGGACCTTGGGTTTTGTATATTCCATGTAAGTTGCTAAACCCAATTCTGCATAAAATGCCCCAGGAATGATGGCAACTCCACTGTGTTTGTGTTCCTGCAGGTAAGCCACTGATTCAGACAATAAATCACAGCTGAACACTGAACTGTCTGTACCCATTTGTGAAACTACTGGATGGTTGCCAGTGTGACTGGGCAACTGCAAATTTAAAGCAAATATATCAAATATATTGCCCTTCACATCATCAAACTGATATCGTGGGTAGGGAATTGGTTCAGTCTCAGAACCTTTGTAGAACATTTCCCAGTCCACTCTGACTCCAAATTCAAACAGTTTGGAAACAGCTGCTATCATTGTCTCATGATCTTTGCCAGGCTGCACTGAGGGAATCACACTGAAGTCGTTTCCCAGAGTCTCAGTGATGTACCTCTGCAAAGATCTTCTTGGACCTATTTCAACAAATATGACACTCCTTTTATTTTTAGCTGCAGACTTTACAGCTTGTTCAAACTCAACTGGTTCTCTGATATTCTTTGCCCAGTATTCACCAGTAATAAAATCAGAGGAACACAAACTAACACCCGTCACTGTTGAGAACAATTCTGTCTCCAAATGATGTGCCTGCAATGAGCCTATACCCCGTTTCACTTTTGATAAAATGGGATCCATCTTGTGACTGTGGTATGCTGCAGGTACATCTAAAATGTGAAGGAACAAATCTTTTCCACGGGCTGAGTTGCTCAAATTCTGATGCAACCTGTCAATGTCATCTGCATCTCCTGAGAGAGTGCATGACTGAGGGCTGTTATAAGCAGCCAGACAAACCCTTCCCGAATACGATGGGAGAATTTTCAAGACTTCAGAAACAGCCATATTAGTGACTACCAGCATCTTCCCTCCTGTCACAGTGCTTTGCAAAGAACTTCGATAGTGGATAACTTTCACTGCATCTTCAAGTGACAGTAACCCAGAACAATGAGCTGCAGCAACTTCTCCAATAGAGTGCCCCAAAACAGCATCAGGACTAATGCCCCAGTGTTTCAGAAGTTTGACAACAGCTACCTGAAAAGCAAACAGAAGAGGCTGGACAATATTTGGATCAGATGACTCTGTGCTTTTCTCAGATTCACTTTCCATCATCTCTATCAGATTCAGACTTCTGTAGTTTTGTAATAGAGATTCAATCTTCACGATTTCCTCTCTGAAAACTGGCTCTTGTTTAAGTAGTTGCCTGCACATACCCTGATATGTCAGACCATTTCCACAAAACACAAAAACTAGCTTAGAGTCTGTCTTTGACGGTAAAAGCTTTTTCTCCACAGCAGCTGTGAGATTCTCTTGCAAATCTGTCAGTGATGACGTCTGAAATACTGTCCTGTATTTGTGCTTCAGGTGACTTCTTCTGCACGCCGAGGTGTACAGTAAAGACTGTAGATCTGATATTTTCCCTGCTCTGATCTGCTCTGCCGTATCTTTAATTAGGTTTTTCATGGATTTTTCAGAGGCTGCAGAGACCACAAAAAACTGATGGGATTTGCTGATTAGCTGAGGTTTCGTTTTTTTTGTCTGCACGTACTGTCTGACATTTGCATGTGCATTTGTTCCACCAAACCCAAAGTTATTGACTCCTGCTGACCTCCCTCCTCTGCTGTCACTGATCCATTTTTCTGCTGTGGTTGGGATTTTCATATTGAGAGATTTATTGTCTATGCTGGATTCTTCGTCGGAGTGGAACAATGATGGCACAATGGTTTCATGCTGCATCATCAAAAGAACCTTTATGAGCCCTGCAACACCTGCAGCAGATTCTGTGTGTCCAATATTGCCTTTAACAGATCCAATGATGAGAGGCCCTGACTTCTGAGGTCTTGCTTTGGCAATGACGTTTGAAATACTACCTGCCTCTATCGGATCTCCAACTGGAGTCCCAGTCCCATGAGCCTCGATGTACTGCACAGTAGTTAGGTCAGTCTCTGTTGAGTAGATTTGTCTAAGCAGATCCTCCTGCTGTTCCATGGATGGTTTGGTGATTGGACTAACGCTTTGGCCATCTTGATTTACTGCAGTTTTGCTGATAATACCCCAAATGTGATCATGGTCTGCAAGAGCCTGTCAGAAAACAAGCAACTTATGGGTGCTTCTTGCAATAGTTTATCATTAGGTACATTTCTGTCACAGTGTTGTGTTTACATAAGAAAACCTTTTTATTTACTTTTTTCAGAGGCTTTAATAGAATGACTCCACATCCTTCACCTCTGCCATATCCATCTGCTTTGCTACTGAAAGGTTTACTTATTCCATCGGAGGAGATCATTTTTGCCTTGGAGAGAGCCACAAAAAGGGTTGGCTCCATTATACAGGTCACACCACCACACAAGGCCATATCACACTCTCCTGTTGAGTGAAATACAGAAAACCATGAAACTGGTGGTGGTGGTGGGGGGGGGGTAATGGCTTATAATACGGTTGATTCAAACGCAAAACATACAGGAAACATCTAATGTCTTTAGCACAGTAGTGTATAATAGTACACATACTGTATACATCTTACAAAAAAGTGTTTTATTATTACACTTCTTTTAAACTAAAACTTTACTTTCAGCCTAATTTTTATGTACTTCTTATACATGTTCTTAAAATCACATTTAACCTTGTTTGTAAGTGTATTTAAGTTCCGGTTAGTACCCTAGCTCTCGTTGTCTAGCCATCCGTGTTTCTCGTCCTGCCATCTGTGTTTCATGCCTGACCTTTTGCCTGCCTTTTGGATACTCGCTTCAGCCTTGCCCCACGGACTGTGTTTGCTCATCGATCGACCCTCGCCCCGTTAGTAGGATTATAGTATCTGTCTTTGCCTAGTATATACATGTTTGCTGCGGATGATTATGCCTGGAGACCCTGTTATGATTCTGTCTGACTCCCTTTATATGTTCTGTCACAAATAAATGCCTGCACTTGAATCCGACCCACAGTATATTTAAAAGTTTACTACTAGTACACTGATATGTTGATACTTACTACATAAAGTACATATACAATAATGGCAATATAATTAACCGATATTTGAATCCAAATCCGTGCGTGGATCACGGATGACGCCGGTCACTGAAATACATTGTAATCTTTTATGTGAGCCATTTACAGAATTTTCGATGATTACGTGATACTATGCGTTAAGAATATGTGGTTATTTCACGCAATTCTGTGAGATCAGGTTGGATTTTTCAGCCCAATCTCATAAATATGTGTATAAATAGTATGGCAAATAAAAACAGAAACCTGTGGTATTGACATGCAAAAATTGACATTTTATTAGCATGCATAGGATACGCAGTTTTCACGCACGTATGATGAGCATCTGTCGACCCCACAACCCTAATCCTACTCATTTTTAATCCTAATCCTTTATGATATAAGTTTTCGTTTTTATTTATCATACTATTTAAATGCACATTCATGAGACTGGGCTGTATTTTTGAAGATTACCTTGTTTTATAGCTTGACAAGCTAAGTGAAGGCCGACGAGGGATGAGGAGCAGGCAGAGTCAATGGCCAGTGAGGGGCCAGTGAAGTTGAAGATGTATGAGATTCGGTTGGCAGCTATGCTCATAGCAGCACCAGTGGCATGAATGTGGTTTATGTGTTTTGGATTCATCCTCACACTTGCCAGCTGAAAGTCTCTGTTCATAAGGCCTGAAACACAAGCAAAACGATATTCTGTTATCCATAGTGATTTTCTGTGGAACTACTGAATTGCTGAGTTCTGTATTACAAGCTTCCTTGCTCAACGCTAACTTGATTTTTCCAAGTGCAACATGTCTCTGGGTCAACATCTTAGTTGACCCCAGAACAACATTGCCAATCAGATTTGAAGAACCAGTTAAGTTTTTGTGAAGTTTAAGCTTACAGTCAGTGTTCGGTGCTTGTACATCAGCGTCGGTCATCTATCATTTCCTCTGATTTTAGGCATTACTCATGGGTAGGGTTAGGTGTAGGTGAAGAGATATGATCTAGGTAAAAAAAAGATATGATTTAGGTAGTTTACCAGAACAGGAGGGTGACGGAGTTGCATTTGAACAAATCTAGTGAGTCAATGATTCAATGACCCATTCAAAAAGAGAATCATTGACTGCTTCATTAATAAACGAATCAACCGTATCTAAGCAGGGCAATAAGAGACAATAATCATTCTCATTTTTTTAAATTAAATCATTCTTTAATTTCACTAATCAGTATTGTTTTATTAAACACAGGGGCTCCTTAATGATTATTACATTGTAACATGTGCAAAATCACAAACAGGGTTTCCCGTGAAGATAATATTGAGGCTAATGTGAGCGTGCTAATACTTTTAGCTGAGAAAACACAATGTTCAAAGCAGATATGTCCTATTACACATTCTGATACAATATCTGACCTTATGGCTGTTTGATAAGACAGAAATAGTATTTATTATAACTTATAAGTGGTATTTTTCTGTTTTAAGTTAAATGACAAGATGTGGTGTGCATTATAACTAGATGAATATAATTCATTGTACCTTAAGTGGATGAATCGTGTTATAAATGATCATACTCTTAAAAACTATAACCACAAATAAGTAAATATTATAACAATTTAAAACTGTTCTTATGAATATTCACGAGATGTTACAGTTATTTATAATGCATTATGCATTCATTATAATGCCTTAAGAATACCCTTATAATGTATTATAAATACAGGCTTTATAGAAAGTCTTTATATTTATTGTTTTACAAATATTTATAATATACACAGACGTTTTTTGTAATTTTCTATTGTTAAATTGTTTTTCTTTTGTATTATTATATACAAATATGTATATTGATTTTTTTTCTTTTTTTTTGACTCCAAGAATGAGAGAAAAATGTAAATAAAATAAAATAATAATAATAAACTACTTACCTGGATAGTCATATTGAATCTGGTCTTGCTTAAAATGCTTAGATGCGGCTCAGTCTACCCAATATATATGAAGCAAAAGTTAATAATTTATTAGTATTGCCTAGTGTAACATTTGATTCAGCTGAAAATCATTATCCGTTGTTCAGGCATTTTAAAGAAGACTTCCTGTAACTTCATGGAATAATTTCTTAAGAAAATCCCTGTGACCGTAATTTTAAGTAAGATGCTGTCATTTGCACTTTGCCAAGTTAGCAGAATATATTACTGATATTAAAGATTGAATAGAAAAAAACAGAGGTAGGGTACAAAGGTGCTAAAGGCACACTTGCAAACAAAAAATGCTTTTCCTGTCACACGCACCGGATCGTGAGGGCACTAGGACCCGGGAGCTCCTCACGCAGGTATATAAACAGGAAGTAGGCTT
>JAUMHP010039730.1:0-10263 GCA_032361065.1 Enteromius trimaculatus | reverse complement strand
TGGACATCTTGGATGACATGGGGGTGAGTAATATATCAGCAAAAGTTTTTTCAAAAGTGAACTTCTCCTTTAAGACCCCAGATATATTTTTTTCATGTTTTTGGGTGCAGGACACTACTGTATATACTGATACATTTGTGTAAGTGAGGATAGCAAAATAACACGTAAATAAAACAGCCTGAACAAAAGAAGCCTGGTAATTGGTTTATATAAAATGGTATTGGTATTTAATTGCATGCTTACATTTAACGGCTGACAGCTATTGAACCGAATTCATTTGTGAGAGAGTCTAACAGAAAGATGACCTTCTGTCTCATCTGAGAGGAAAGGTAGTCGAATTCTATAAGAATGGCATTTCAATCCGAAACATAGCAAAAAAAGATGAGATATGCCTAGAGAGACAGCGCGGAAGAAAGAAAAACACAACACCCAGAACAGACTTGGCAGTGATGGCAAAACTAAAGTGCGGCGGACCCCAGTGTCCTATGCACGGTGGTAAATGGCAGCTAGTGGACTAGTTAACTCCAGAATCAGATGCTGCCATCAGCCATGGGCCATTGTTACCTTCTTCATCACGAGAACCCCAAACACACTGCAAAGATGCCTGGTTCATTTCTTGAAGCAGAAGAAGATTCAAGTATTAAACTGGCCACCACAAAGTGACTGCCATTAGCCACGTTTCCACTACAGATCTGCGCAAAACTTTGGCAATCTTGGATAAATTTCCACGAAGATGTATTGCTAAATGACAGCGTTTCCATAAACCGATGTTATGCGACTAAAACGTACCCTTTTGCGATAAGTTGGATATATTTTGTTGTATGCGTGTTTCTTTACAGAAGCAGCACAGAGAGATTCGACCACGTATTGAGCGTTTCTTGGGGGTTATAATACTTTTGACTTTTTAAGTGAAAAAAAAAACGATTACATTGCAGTTTTGCGAATTATCCCTTTTTCGGATTGGCTGAAAAGCCACTTTCATGCGAGCATAAAAAAACATTCCTGCGATATTCGGTAGTTGGCACATTTGCATTAGGCATATTTGGGATGGATTGGTTTGCATTGAAGAAAATCATTCTGAAAGTGATTTCGACTATATTGTTTCTCTGTGCCGTTATAGCTGGGGTGTGGACTTTGCTATACTTTAATATCGAGGATGATTTTTTTTTTTAGAAATACTTTATAGTTATCGTGCTTTGCGCGATTGGACCTTAAGGGTGGCAAAACAATACGCTGATAGGGTTGTGTAAATATTGTCATCCATAATCATTTTTTAGTTGATGTGTATCCATGACATACTTTTCTATCAAAGTTATCTGACATCTTCAGAGTTCTTGCCATATTTTGATACCATTTTTTATACTATAGTGAATAAGCTGTGGTTATGTAAGAAAATGTTGAAGATGTCTGTATAAATTTTAGTTTGAAACTCGACATATACAACAAATTTAACCCAGTAAACATTACATCAATTAAAACATTAAACAGTCCATCCATCACAACCTCGTTTACATTAACGAAAAAATAATATTAAGACGAATAACCAGAATAGAGACCCGTTTAAAACGACTTTGATGTTTATTTAACTTAAATACGAAAGTGAGGATGAAGTAGAGAAACCGAGCAGCGCCTCTCACCTTTCAGCTTGTTTTTAATAGCGTCTGCTAAAGACCTGGATAATGTGGGAACCTCTTCAGGATTGTACTGAACTCCATACAGTTGCTCCCTCAGGATTTCTCTAATGCACTCTTTCGCCACTCCTGGCTTGAACCTGAAGGGAAAATCAACCAAAAAAAAAAGCTATCTAAATAAAGTTCAGCAGATGTTTACCTAAACGCTTCTTCGTGAACGCAGTTTGTAAGCACTCAAATGCAGCCTTGAGCTTAGCTAGCTGCTGTTTTAGCCGGCTAAGTTAGTCGTCAAACGTTTAAAACTGAAGAAGGTCGTCTTACTTGTCTTTATAATTCGGTCTGATGAGGTACGTGTTCGCTCCCGCGTCCATGAATAAAACGATTTGACGCACCACGCTACTTTCGCTTCACTGCTTTACCGTGGTTGTCATAACAACTCGGTTTCATCCGGGGAACGGTCTGACGTGATGACGTCATGAGCAGCAGCTGCGTTGCTTCAATTTAAACCGCGAGTCGCTGATTTAAAGATTTAAAGTTGTCAGGAAGGTACATTAAGACGTAAAAACACTGGTGGTGAAAACGTATTGTCTCACGTCTGATTTCTAGAAATAGCCTAAATAAACTCATACTGAGTGTGTTTTTAATTAAACAATAAGTCCAAATTGGCATTAGGGTGAGCTGATATATGCCAAGGGAAGGTAGATTTTATCTGAAAAAGGTTATTTTACTTAAATGTTATGTTTTTGGGTACGTTTTTTTAATGTTTATTTAGTTTGAAGATGTTTTAAGCGTTATGATTTAGTGTGTTTTGTGGCAGTTTACACACACGCCTGCTTTAAAGTCACCCAAACACTTCCTCTGTGGGATTGTGAAACTCAAGGTGGTCTGTCGGTGGTCTTGTGGTGAGATTGTGTGAACATGTGATGAGAGATGAAATGATGTGACACAAAATGGAAATAAAAAATCCAAATATTACAGACCACCTTTAAAAAAAAAAAGACAGTTTACTATAAAAAGCCGTATTTTTAGATTTGGTTGTTATTATTCTTGATAATAATTATTTTTATGTGTTGATGATTTATTTTATTTTATTTTTTTTGATTTATTTTATTATTATGAATACGTTTATTTATTATTTTTATGATTATTATTTTTTATGATTATTATTTTATTATCTTTTTCAGAGATCTGAAACTGAACAAAAGGAAAAGAATTGAGAAAAAAAAAAAAAAAGGCTTCTACAATGGCAGTTCCTGTCTGTACCTCCCCCCGAAAGACGTAGGTTTTCTTCTAAACAGCATGTTAGTGCAAAGCATAAATCAGCAGAAACGGGAAGACGTTTGCATCTCCGGTGGCTGCCTGCGTTCACTTACTCCTTTCCTTCTGCAGCATGAAGTGTGACCTCAAGAAGAAACTCTTACTCCTGTCATTCATGTTGAACTTGATTCTTAACGGTGAGTAAAAGAGATCACAATAGTTTCTGGGTTCTGTCTTTCCTCGGTGTTGAGTTCTCGTTCCTGGCTGTAAATACGTACGATATTTTCACTTCGACCTTTCGAAATATTTCTCACATTAAGGGACGATATAAAACAAAGAAATCGGACCGCTTTTGTGCGCTCTGGTTTGAGCAAACACTTAAAAATGAATACATTTATGAATACATTCTAGCATCCCATATCAAATATCAAAATCTTCTTCATTTTGAACCGTAGGCTAAATCTGTTGAATAATTAGCAGTTTCAAGCATTTAAAACTTGCTTTAGCACTTGTTTATTGAACGGATTTGTTATATTGTACAAAAAAGGAGACAATTGAAGGTACCTAGAAGTTTCCTTTGACTCACGGAAAATGTGAGCGAGATCTGCAAAACAACAGCTCTTTCACCTTTTGAAGAGTTTCATACCTGTATAATACATCAGTAGTGAGATAAGAGTGAGTAGGTTAATGCTGAAAAGAAACATCATGACACAGACTGTTGCAGTTTTCATGATGTAAGGTTACTTTGTTTTTCTTTATAGACACTGGCAGGCTACCAAAATGGCTGAAAAATAGATGAGCCTCATTGATGACCCTGTCTAATTTTGGCTTTCTGTTGAAGTGACCAAGTGTTGTTTTTATTTCAGTGGAATCAACGCATGAAGTCAATGGTACATTGGAAGAAAACATCAATGTTAAATTTACTTTACAAAATCCTGTCATCAACGAAATCTCTGTTAAACCTACCCTGTACAAAAATAACAACAAAAAACTAAGTTGCAAACAAATCAGCCCTTGTAAAGAAAGGTTTGCACTCAGTGATGTGGAAAACGGTACTGTCACTCTGTACATCACAAATCTCACACTGGAAGATGAAGGAATATATAATGTTGTAGTGCTTCCAGATGGCGTTAACCCTTTTATTGAGAGCAATAAAATTTCTATTAAAGTCACATTAAGCAATAAAACAACAGGTAGGTTTTTTTTCTTTCTTAAAACCTAGTCTACAGAATCCATTTAAAATAGTGTTTTGTTAAATCAAATACATATATTATGCACTGTTGCTATTTCAATAGCATTTTTAGATTAAAGTAAAATGTAGAGTAAAATGAATGCTTTATTTGTAGCAACGTTAATGCAAGTGATGCATACCTTTTTAAAAATCAAGGTATTCTTCTTTCAGAAACTACAACCACAGCTGCGCATGATCATGTTGCGACTAATTCACCTAAACAGGAGCTATCAGAGCAAAAACCATTCTTCTTTTTCTTCAGTGCAGCGGTCATGATATTTATATGTCTTTTTGTGGGCATATTGTGCTGGCAGTTTAAGACCTATCCAAGAAAACCAGGTAATGTAGTATTTTTTGCATTGTTTTGAATCAAATTTCTTATTTTTATTCAATGAAACGGTTAATTTCACAGTTCGAGGAGGTGATCTTAAAAGTTGTTGTTTTTTGTGCATCAGACATAACAATCAATAACTAAATTCTAGTAAATTAGTAAGTAAATTCTGCTCTTTTAATCCAATTTTAAACCATTGCCCAGACAAATCCAGCAAAAACTAATAATTACAATGTTTAATAAGCACAAATCAGCATATTAGAGCAGATTTCTGAAGACTGGAGTAATGTTGCTGGAAATTCAGCTTTGATTACAGGAATAAATGACATATTTAAATATTCACATAGAAAGCGGTTATTTTAAGTTGCGATAAAAGTTCTCAATATTGCTGTTTTACTGTATTTTCGATCAAATAAATGCAGCCTTGATGAGCAGAAGAGACTTAACACTTAAAAACGCATATCAATATTTGCAAGACGTGTGCCCAAAATCATTAAACTAGATGCTTTTTAGGAATGTCCACTTCTTAATTTCCATTAGCTTTTAAAACCACAGTAACAGGGTTGACATTTACCGATCGTTCAGTACTGAAAAACAAATAAAATAATTTTTTGTGTAGTTTGTTGCTTTTAACAGGGGAAATAAATACGGTAGAAGACACATTTGATACACATTATAAAATTATGACATTGTAAAAAAAATCATAAATGTTAAAATAGCAAGACGTTCCCCACACATCCTCACGACAAAGAAAAAGATATTTAAAAATAAAGAGTTACCCAATTTTTAAAAGTATGCTGACTTTAACTCTACGGCTTCTCAGAGGCAGAAAACCCACCAGTTCACAGTAACAGATCAACACAACCGGTATGTCATGGCCTTCATTATTTACACTCAAAAAACCTTTTACATTTCAGCTTTTCTTCATGTTTTGTATGTTATGTCCTGGGCTGTTAGCAGGGGCAGTGTGGGACATCCGGTGCTGTGTTTGTCAGCTGTGTGGAGTATGGAGAGTTAGACTTTCAAAATAGACCCGAAAGAGATGACAGAGTAAAACCTGCCGAGGCGACATCAAAGGACCCGGACGGAGTAGAATATGCTGCCATCTTTTTCCCTCAGCAAAAACAGCCACCGAGTGGGCGGATGAGAAATAAACAGCAAGTACCTGCTATTAAGTGATAGTCAGACTCATGAAAACCATATCATGTATTGTCCACTAAAGTTAGTCTGTTTTAATGTCTGCTCATGTAAACCTAATATATACTATTTGGGAGTTTTTTTGAGAGCGAGTAGAAATCTCAAGACTGTTATCATTTTTGATAATGATTACGTGATAACAATCTGCCAAATACTGCAAGTCATCTCCCCACTGTTAACGAGTTCATAAAGATACTGTAAACGTGACACAGGGTTTAACACTGAGTCATAGTGAGGTGCTAACCACAGAAGCCCCCTTAAAGAAACCTGAGGTACTTGAAGATATTTGTACAGTATTATGCAACCCAGGCTCATCGGAAAGAACGTGCCTCGTCTGCAGAATGATAGTACGTTGCTTTGTTTCACATTTCGTAAAACTTTCCAAGTGAAATGGTGCTAAAGGACGTTCAGTTTAGTCGGCAACATTTTATTGAGTTGGTTGTTGTATGTGTATCGCAGCAGTGCATAAATATTTGGTAGGTGGCGCTAAAAGGTTAATCACGCATTTGCAGTGCTGGGAAAATTACTTACAATTTGTAATCCTTAACGAATTACAATTACATGACAAATTTTAAAAAAAAATACTTTACTAGCCAAGATTTTGGTCTGTCTTCCAGCTACAATATTTCGAAATTCAAAAAATATATATGTATATAAAAAAAAAAACTTTAGAACAAGCAAAATAATCTTAGTTCAAAGAGAACACAATATTATTTTGTTTACTCCACTGGCAGATTATTTTACTCGTTTCAAGTAAAACCTTACTTAATTTTGACTTGTTTTTTCTGGAAACAAGACTATACTGTAATTATTTCTCGTATCGAAAATCATTGTTGATTTAAGAATTTTAAGATATAAATCTTGGCTAGAAAAGCATTTTTTGCAGTGTAGTTAGAGACATAATACATTACATAACACATTTTATGTAGTATAGAATTAGATTCACTCAGCTAGGCAAATTAGCGTGATCATGCAATAGAAGTGGAAAGTTCGGCAAGTGTTTTAGTGACAATGCGCACGTTAAAGATCGAAGACGGTAAATGACCACGCGAATACTAGTAAACTGACTTATGCAAAACGTGGTAAATCATGTTGCATGATTCATTTCAATTCTCTCCGAAAACGTTGCATCTGAAGCTCAAGTGCATATGCAATTGGGTCAGTCGCTAAGATGACTGTGTCCACTCCATTTCAGCGCTGACACACGCTGTTAGTAAATCTGGCCCATGATCTGTTTTAGAAAGGAAAGTTTAAAAGATGAAGCAGAGGAATTTGGGAGAATTGAATGCTATTGTGCAAATAATAGCTAATCGTGTAATCAGTAAAAAGTAACTGTATGTTTCACATTTGATATTAACTAGTTACAAGTACTTCATTCTTGGAACAGGACTAGATAATCCAGAATACATGTAATCAGTTACTAACCAGGACTGCGCATTCGAAAATATTGTATATTGCTACACCTAACAATAGTGTTAATTAAAGCAAACATGAGGTAAAAATGCATTTTGCCATTTCATTCTGCTACCACAAGTCTTTGAGCTCTTTTAGTGTGGCTTATGCATCACAAGACTTGTACCTTAGCAAGTGCAGTGCTGTACCGGGTGCGCTGCTGAGCAAATTTACTTACATATACCATACATATGGAACTACTTACAGTATGTGATGCAAATGTGTCACAATTACAATTCATGCAACGTGGTGAAAGTTTTGAGGTCATGGTATCACTAGTAGAACTGCGTGAAAAATTTTAGTCATACTTTGTATGAAAGGGAATTAAAGTTGTTGCTGTTTCACTAACACTATAGTGTTCATTGCAACTGGAAACTGCAGCAAGGTGTATGCACAAGTACATTTGTAGCATTTTGCAAAAATATAGAGGCACGTTTTTTCCAATAAGCTCATGTTGCAACCACAAGCGTATTATTTCTCATACTTGCACCAACTGTGGTGTACAGAAGAATAATACACCAAGCTGCGGGGGTTATGAGGAGAGATTTTTGTGCCGTTACATTCATTAAAAAAAAAAAAAAAAAGACTTGCGATTTTATAAAACTGGCCAAAAATCCCTGGGACTTACACTCATAGAGGGACCTGAGTCATTTCTAGAAGGGAGAGAGTGGCGGAGAGTTTTGCATTCACCACGTTTTCTTCCGAAAATGTGAAGATAAGTTTTGATTTTGTCGCTCTCCTGTTATAATTTTCTTATGCGCTACTAAAATGCTTCTGTGTATCCTAACACTATTTATCTTAAGATGTAAGTCACAGCAGTTTGTGTTATGTAAATTGTACATGCTGATTATTGCACTATTTGTGTGTAAATATCGTACTTGAATGAGTTCTGTACTACATATGAATGTATAGCCAGGAAGGAACCTCATAAAATGTATAAAAACCAATTATATAATATAGTCATTTTTGAACACAAGCACCCTGATTTAACATGTCATTTATACGTCCTCCCGAACACCAGAGAGCGTTTGATTTTGTTTACTTTGTGTGAAGGTTCACATGAAGCGGATAACATCAGATGTGGCTGCATGTGTTGGCAGTTGTGAGTAGGAGGGTTGATGGAGTCACGTATACGGCGTTTTAAACCGAGAACTAGAGAAAATGAAAACGCCTTTCTCTCCGAAATTTCTGCGAGCATCAAAACCTAACATTTCAAACCGCAAAATATGCAGACACTAAGCATGACTGTAAGCTGCACGGCGAAGAGTTTCCAGCACCCACACAGGCTTGTCCTGAATATCTAATGAGAATTGCGATACGGCCTATTAAAAAAAAAACAGTGGGCCGCACACATACATATTTCCACGCATACAAGTTTCACTCATTATCTGTTTATAGTGAATTGTTTCCTTTCAATCAACAAAGCCTTTGCTGGTGCTGGTTAAGCATTTATCGTAGCTGACACCTTGCATATTATTTTCCATTAACGGCCCTCATTGAGCCCGCATCCTGCTGCTACTAAAGTTAAGGTAGGTCTTCATTACAAACATTAAGCAATAATGTACGTAGCATGTTGTGTAATAGTAGCAAAGTGAGTATTTTTCAATTATGAAGCGATTTCTGTTTCAGATCTAAACAGATGACAATATTGTGATTATTTAGGTGAAGAACAGTGTCACTGTTCTGTTGTCTACCAGGGGGCTGTTTCATAAAACAAGTTTACCAACGTTTATTTCAGTTGTTCTGATTTACTGGTTCAAAATAAGTCAGACTAACTGAAATAAGCCTGACTTATTTGGTAAACTTGTTTTATGAAGCAGGCCCCCTGGTGTGAAGCAAAAGTCAAGTCAATTCAAAGCAATAAAGTATATAGCGATTTAATCGCATCGGGATTTAAAGTTTTTTGCAGATAATATATATGTGTGTGTACTGTGTATATGAATTATGTACATATAAATATACACACCCATGTATATATAATTAAATAAACGGCACCTAAAAATTCAAAAGCACCTCTTAATCAACTATACCACATATGAGCCAAATAGTTACACACTGCGACAAAACTGACAAAAATATTTAAAAGCTTGAGGACTGGAAGACAAATGCTTTCGGCCTATTTACTTAAAGCCCGCCTGGGATTTAAAGTTAACATTTCAATCATTTATCAGCACACTCACAGCTCTCTGATGTTGGTTAATGGTTACATTATGCTATGCATTGATTTATGTTAATTTGACATTTTTCATTAAGCTTTTCATCTAACCCTTGCAGTGCTTTTATTCACGGTAGTTTGAGAAACCCTGGGGAAAAAATTATTTAATGCATTTCATGATGTTGATAACAAAGAATGTGATATATTATTAAAAAAAAAAAAATTGCCAGCTTTAGTTGCCAGAATATTTGTAAAAAAGAAAACAAAAAATACAGAAAAACTGTAATAATAACAGCCAAAACCTGTATATTTTGCCGTTTAATACTGTAATTTACAAGCAAGAACATTTTAATGTAAACCAGTAAATTTAGCTTTAAATTAAATCAAAATCCGTTTTTTACCTTTAACATACTGTATAGACAAGCACCATAATGCACACACTTAAATAATGCAATAAACATTCATTAAACAACAGAGGATGTAATATAAAGCCCAAATGTACTGTACATAAATGATAAAAAAGACTATTAAAAAACACGATTATTTAAGCAGAATACTTGTGTAGTATCACACAGGGAATTCTGGGAATATCCGTTTACAGTTTTTTACTGTAAATGATACATTGAATTGTTCTATTTTCAAAAACTATACTGTAAAATTAAATGAAATGTCTGGTTAGACAGTTTTTTCCTGTATATAGTATAGAAACATATAGTTAACATTCTTTACAGGATTTTACAGTTAAAATTTCACAAAAACAGAAACGACCTGAAATGAGTAATCTAGATTATTTTACTGGCTACAGTTTTTATAATGTAATTTGTATTCATTAACAAATTACAATTTGTAACTAAACTACCTAAATGTTGTGCCTCATACTATTTTAAGATTCTTTAAGGTAATATTTAAATGTTTTGACAATAACATAGTTCGAGTGGATCGCTGGACGAATTGCCCGCAGCTGTTAGCAATCAGCTAATCAATCCCCTTGTTACGATCGCCCAATCAA
>JAUMHP010039729.1:0-10267 GCA_032361065.1 Enteromius trimaculatus | reverse complement strand
CCCATCTGAGAGTAACTCTAGCTAACAACACATTAATTTTTTTTTTTTTTTTTTTAATTGCAGCGCGTTGAGCTCTCTCGGCCACCGTACTTAATTATATTTTTCTATACAGTATATGTCCTGTTTCATTTCATTCAGTCTGAGTTTTAAAAATAATATATAAAACAGTTTAACAAAGACACACAATAAAACTTTCAGTTTACAGTAGTTTATATTCCAAAATGTTGTCATTCATATTTAGACAAGATTTAAAACAAGAGTCATTAGATGACTTAATTAAAATATTGAATTGTCATTTTAAACTTTTACAACCCTTCAAACCACTAGATTTCACCCATTTGTCAGCAATTTTTAATCATTTAAAGTATAATCAACTTTAGTATTTATTGTTTATATAGTTCAATAAGTACATGTTAGATTAAGTATGAATAAGTATCATTTTTACATAAATATATATGTTACGCTTACTGACATTGGAATATTATTTCACATTATTTAGTTTAATGCTAACCTCAAAATGGGACATCCCACCTTTGACCCATATAATTGTATTTACCAATCATACACTATAATACACTTTTGTTTACAGATATGGGGTTAGATTCAGTTTTAGAATTTTGCATGAAACTACTGTTGTTGTGAAGGTGGGTTCACTTTTAGCTTTAGGTGAGATTAGTTATTGCTTTAAATTAAATGCAATGTGTGTGTTTAATTAGTTTAAAAAGTTTACTTGATTTTCTAACACAAATTTATTGCACTCATATGTACAGGACTCTCTGTCAACCACTGGTCTGCATTTATTTGAAGTATCTGACAAATCCTTTTCCTTAATAACAAATACTTTATTGCATCTGCATTGTTGCAAGAAAAAATTCAATTTTCTATAATTAATAAAGATTCATATCATTTTATATTTTACTTTTTTTAGTGACCATTTCCTTCATGATGTGAGAAAGTCACACCTCAATACTAATTCATCTCGAAAAGACTTTTATTGAGCAATCATTCACCTCCTTGCACTGCCCTGCACTAAGTCTTATAAGCACTACAAAACACTGCCTTTGATTTACAATATTTATTAATGTGAAGACATTATATTTTGGGTGAAGTTTTTTACCTTGTGTAACTGTAAGAACATGCAGCAGATGCAGAGGTGCGGTCATTGTGGATTATGAAACTTTAAGCTGTTCTGACTTAACTGAAAAAATATCCCTCAATCCTCAGATTTAACAGGGAGTTTACAAAATGGTAAATAAGGAAAATAGCATTACCGTTCTGTAGTTTAATTTACCATGAGGTGTGCAGACCTGTAGAGCAGGTTGTAATGACTCAGATTCCAGCTACTTATGAGGGGAAATTATGAGTAATGCTATCCTGATCTTTGTTTTAATGTTTTATACAGACACTGATTTTTTGTAATAAATTAGTTTGCTTGAAGTTCATAAAGAGGATTCTGCACTATATCAGGCAGGTGTTTACAAGTGCTGCCAACCTCACAACACATGCAAATAAGAAACACTTCAAATAATCTATGGCAAGCTGTTTTAACATCTAATCTATAATTTTAATCTATATTTTTTTATGTTTAGGGAATATGGTGATGGAAAATCCAGGCTAAGATAATGATACATTCTGACAAAAAAAAAATTATAGGCTGCTACTACTACGATCACTAAGATTTCACAGAATAATTTTATAAAGTAAAACGTGTGTGGGAAAGAAATAATATAATGTTTGACTTAATTTCCACAGCTAAATAAATTTTTATTTCAAGCTAACTACTGTACATGAAAATGCATAAACAACCATAAACAAATTAAGGGAGTAACTACTGCTTGTCTCTGTTTCACTCTCTCTGTTCTGAAGCAGCTCCACCTCTGAAAATGACTGAGATATGATCATATTTAGTCTAACATTAAAGTAGCAGAGTCTTGTCTGGATGTATGCTTGTCCTACATTGGCAGCGGTTACTAGCATTAACATGCAATCTATCTATCCATTTATCTGTAGACTAGTTCAAAGCGCATAAATAATTTTTTTATTGTGTCTAAAAATATTGTATATACGAGTTATCTCTCAAACATACATACATGTCTTAATTTGATGTTGCTTTGTATTAATTTTGAAAGATGTGAAGTGAAGATGTGAAGTTAACTAATGCTGCGTGCAGCGCAGGCAGGATCACTTGGTTTTTTTTCCTTATAAAAGTGGATGAAAAAGGCATTGTTCGAAACTATTCTAAATACTAATTTTATTTGTGTACAATCTGTCACAAGCCGCGCTTCCATGGCTCTCTCCGGCCAACAGCAGCGGGAACCACCGCCTGAGTATTAGCGTTCCCACCCGGACTCTTTTAACCCATGTACCTGGACTGATTCGATCACAAGTGTTGGACATTTTCTCCACTATTTAAACACTAGGTGTTTCTCAATGTCAAGGATACGTCCTTGGCAGGACTGGTCCTTCCAAGTCACTTCAATAACGTAACTTCTAGAATTTATAATATCAATACGGTAGTAATCTGTACTTTTTAATAAAAAATAATTTTAATAATTTGTAAATATACTTTTGAAAGCATATTGTGGGTGATTTAAGAGCGCGAAGGCTACACTTATGCATCCTTTCCTGTGTATGGGATATTTTTCGAACGAAGGACTCAGTCCTTGGTTGAAATTCCGAGGATCCTCGACATTGGAACAGTCCTTCGACGGATGTCGATGACGTAGCATCCTCGAAATTCTGGCTTCCGAGGATCCTTCCTTGACATTGAGAAACGCCTAGTGACTTTCTAACAGTCAGATGCGAAGTCTTGATTTGCCCCAGCTGTCACTTCTGAGCGTTATTTCTGGATTGTTTATTCTGTGTTTCACTGGACTGTTTATTGGATTCTGATTCTCGCCGCCTGTCCTGAACTTCTTGCCTGCCTATCGACTACGATTACTGCCTTAAAGTAGCTGCAAATGGATCATCAAGCCTCTGACGATTCGTTACAGAAGACTTTGCTGTCTACTAATCCAGCGGCTGTGTTTCAAGTCATTGGTGAAGTTAGCCGCCAGGCGGCCATGCTCAGTGCCCATTGTCTTAAAGAAACTAATAGAACATCAATTATATGCAAAGCTAAGTAAGTGTGAGTTCCACCAGACTTCCGTTGCCTTCCTAGGATATGTCATCAGCCCTGAGGGTGTGGCGATGGACGACAAGAAGGTGGATGCAGTTCTCAACTGGCCCAAACCTCAAACACGTAAAGACTTCCAGCGTTTCCTTGGCTTTGTCAATTTCTATCGACATTTCATAAGGAACTTCAGTCAAACCGCAGCCCCGCAGACCACCATGACACCAAAAC
Source organism: Enteromius trimaculatus (assembly GCA_032361065.1). NCBI lineage: Eukaryota > Metazoa > Chordata > Actinopteri > Cypriniformes > Cyprinidae > Enteromius > Enteromius trimaculatus. The sequence continues at coordinate 6,924 of JAUMHP010039729.1, read as the reverse complement.
TAAATATCTACCTTGGACCCCCGAAAGTGAGACTGCCTTTCAACAACTCAAACAAAAATTCATGTCAGCACCTGTTTTACGACATCCTAACCCAGAGCTCCAATTCATCGTGGAGGTAGACGCCTCAAATACAGGTATTGGAGCCATCTTGTCCCAACGCCAAGGAAATCCTGCCAAATTATTCCCTTGTGCTTACTTTTCTCGCAAGCTCACATGTGCGGGAACGTAACTACGATGTAGGTGACATAGAGCTCCTGGCCATAAAATCAGCACTGGAAGAGTGGCGGCACTGGTTAGAGGGTGCAAGGGAACCTTTTCTCGTCCTCACAGACCATCGAAATCTTGAATACTTGTGCACCGCCAAAAGACTGAATGCAGACAGACTCGATGGTCACTCTTTATCTCCCGGTTTGAGTTCAAAATCACCTACTGACCGGGAGCTAAGAACGGCAAAGCAGACGCTCTATTCAGGCAGTATGATCACACCACACAGTCCCCTCAGAAGTGTCCTCAGAATTGCACCTATGTTCCCGAATCCCTACGTAAGAGACTAATTCAATTAATTCACAGTAATCCCAGTTCAGGCCATCCCGGAATTCTTGCCACCACCGAACTACTAACCAACCACTTCTGGTGGTCCACTCTCAGCTCAGAGGTAGCTGCCTATGTAAAAGCCTGTACAACCTGCAACATGACCAAAAGTTCCCGCCAACGTCCAGCCGGCCTACTCCAGCCTCTGCCGATTCCCCAGAGATCCTGGTCCCATCTAGCCATAGACTTCATCACCGATCTGCCTCCATTCAACCAACATACCACATTCCTGAAGATAATGGACCGCTTCTCTAAGGCCTGTCATTTAGTTCCCCTCACCAAACTGCACACAGCCTGGGAGACCTCTCAAAAATTAATGGAGCAAGAATTCAGGTTCTATGACCTCCCAGAGGACATTGTCTCGGATCGGGGACCACAATTCACCTCAAGAGTATGGAGGGCTTTCTGCGGACAAATGAACATCAACGTGAGTCTCACGTCAGGCTATCACCCAGAATCAAATGGGCAAGCAGAAAGACAAAATCAAGAACTGAAATTAAATTAAATTAAAAAAATACACTTTCCTACTCTGGAGAAAAACTTAAGGATATGCAAATGTGAACCTCAGAGTTATTATTTTTATTTATTTATTTTTTGTTATTTTTAGCCAAATTAGGGTTTTGTGAGCAAGGAGGACTCAGTTAATGTCATATTTCTTTTCATTCATTCTCGTCGCCGGAGGGCGCCCTCGCGCAGAAACTTCTCAAGTGAGCTTTCACATTTAATCTACAAAAAGCACTGGTATCTATTTTCATGCTACTATTACTTATTTTTTAGATACAAGTATCTTTCCGATTAAGTACTAATGCTTATTCATTAGCTGCTAGTGTCTTTTGTTAAGTTACTATTACTTAATCATTAGATACTAGTACTTATTCATTAGATACTAGTACTAATCTATTAGATACTAGTATTTAGTCAAAATTTTACTAGTAAGATTTTTTTATTTTACTAGTAAGTGTTTAATTGAACTCTACTGTTATCGCAAGCCCTAGTGCTTTTACTGCGTCACATGTCCCCTCAGCAGCAGAGGGCTGTTGTAGTCACACAAGCATCTCAGCAGATGGCACTGCAGGCTTATGCAAAAAACCAGTAACCTTTGATGTACTCATGTAAGTTTGGCTCATGCTGTAAATTATATATATATATATATATATATATATATATATAGAGTCTTCGTCAGAGTATGTTTTTAGTTGCTTTGATATCAGTTGAAGTGCAATAAGTTTGGTAAGTAAGCTAGACGGGCCATGAAGAAAGTGTTACAGCAGACTGAATTTTAATACACATTGGTATATTTTATTAATCAAAGGAACTTGTACAGACAGTAAAACTGACAGAAAATACTCTGCATGTAAACTACGCATTTGCAGGTAACATTTACAGACAATATATATACTCAGTGCTGTTCAAATCTGATGAACTCGGAAGTACTGATGGCTTACATGAGATATATGACACCACCACGTCCCTTTATGGGGACCTTTTAACTTATTTTGTGATTGTGTGGAAAACTATTTGTAGTCAATAAATAGTGAGTCATAAATCATCTAATTATGTTATTCTGAATATCATATCCTCTAATCATTTGTGTGTATACATTTCTTATACTGTACTTTTCTCTACCCCAGTGATACTGAGAAAAAATATACGTTCTGCGTATGATAGAAAACATAACTACGGTAGCATATTTCAAATATTTCAAATTTCCATGGCACACTTAAGATTTCTGAAACAAAATCCTGTTTACATGACAAACGCATACAATATATCTATTTACATTAGCCATAGGCTCAAACAAAGTTACAAAACTGAAGTACAGTAAAGAGCAGTTCAATTTGAAACGCCTCCATAAAACCCCATACATTTTGGCCACATGACCAGTTCTACAAAATTGGAGGAAAAAGATACAGAGCACTTGATACTGAAACCTGTTTTACACAAGTCAATACCAAATATTTCCTGTAAGAAGCTCAGATCCTCGCTTTTACATCCACACTCACAGCGGACGTTTAGAAATCTGCTTATGCAGGAATTGAATATACAAGAAAGGAAAAAAAGAGAAAGCAAATCACTTTGAACTATACAAATGTTCAATTATAACACCACTACTTATTTGTAGTATAAACCTTGTAGCATAAAAAAAGATGAGAACCTAATCATAACAAATATAAGAACTAACACAGAACAAATTTAATTATTCATCTTCTAGTAACGGAAAAGCAGCTCGTTTCGAACAACAGAAATCTACTTTAACACTGAAGTTTGTTGTATAAAAACATGCTCTCTAAAATGCCCATTCAACTTTGCATTTTTACAAATTAATACAATATTAGATATAATTAATCAAACAAAAATGAAGCCGGATTAACTGAAATAAAAAAACAGTCATATTTTAAGACCAATAAATACCCAGTGTGTACATTTGAGTACAGTGTATTGCGGTCAATAGTATTACACTTAAAAAAATACCTTCTTCTCCATTCTTTTTAAGATCATTTCTTGTGCCCAAATTTTAAAATAAATGGTTGAAAAAAGTATAAATAACAAAATATCAATAAATTAAAAAAAATATATGGTTAGTAAAAGAGGCATATAAAAGACCTTCAGTGAGCAGGCTTATGGTGCCTAAATTTCTTATTTATTTTTATTTGAACTGCTCCGGTATGTGTCCGATTTGTGACTGCATGCTAGTGGGAGGACTGGAAATGCCCTCGGACCAGTCAGACATGTTGGAATGGGGCGACGAGCTGGACCACTGGTCTGGTGAACCCGGAGACGGCGTGAGAAAAGGGTGGTCAGGCACTTGGAGTTGGTGACTGGGGGTGTTGGCGTCTGGGTAACTGTGCTGGGAAGGTGGCGTCAGGAACTGTGTTCCTGCCATGCTGGGACCCAGAGAAGATGGGTTCAACAGCTGGGTCTCCTGGGGGATGATGGTGTGGATGGGCATGCTGTTCCCCACACTCTGCTGGAGCTCCGGTCCACCCAACTCCCCGCCGAGTAAGTTCTGGCTCATGCCGCCGGGTGGATTGGAGCTCTGGTGCTGCAGCTGGACGTTCGTCTGCTGCTGTCTCTGTTGCATGTTCTGCTGCATCTGCTGCATTAAATGTGGCTGTGTGGTGAGGTGTGAGTTCTGCAGGCTTTGATAGTTCATCATCTGAGAGAGCGTGGCGGGGCGGCCATTGTGAAGAGATGTCATCAGGCCGGAGGAGTGAAGGCTGGCCTGGCCTGAGGCGTTCCTCATGGCTCCGAATTGATTTTGTGGACCCATGCTATTGTGCATCCGCCCGAGCCATTCGCACTGGCCATTCATGATGTTTGAGCCGTTAGATCCAGCCACTGGAAGATGGGTGAGACGTGGGGGTAACGGATCAAACTGTATATGGGCCAGGTCTTGCTTGTTGCCCATTCCCAGATGGTTGACACCCATGTGGGTGTCTGAGATACCCTGTAAGTGGTTAAGCGACATGGAGGGCGATTGCTGAAAGGGTGACGTCATCAGGGGTGGGGAGGCGACGTCAGATATGTACCCGTGGGGCGACTCCAAGGAATCGACCGGAGAGAGCACAGCTGAGCTGTCTAGTAAGTTTCCTTTTCCATCCTGTGCCTTCTTCTTCTTGACTTTCATATCTTTGCCGTCCTTGCAACCTATGCCTTTTGTGCTTGGCTTGCGGGGTTTTTTACTTTGTACGGAGGGCTTCATGCTACCCATGAAGGCATTGGGAGAGCAGAGAGGCGGGGAGAGGGTGGTGCAGAGAGGGGCGCTGTGCATGGGAGGGCTGCGGACCAGGTTGTATTCGTCTATGAGCCGCACAATGTCGTGATGCATTCTGTCCTGAGCGATATCCCGCGGGAGACGATCCATGTGGTCCGTGATCTCTCGATTAGCGAAGTGCTCGAGAAGAACTTTAGCAGTCTCGTAACTTCCTTCTCTTGCCGCCAAGAATAAAGGAGTTTCCTCCTGAACGTGGGAAAATAATTGTTAAGCCAAAAGGATTTTGAAAAAAAACCCACAGAGTTTTTTACTGAGTACAGATATTATGTGTACTATGTGAGTATGAATATTATGTAAGTCGTGTTATCTGAGAAATATACCATTATTTGTGATGCAAAGTGCTGCTTACCTTATTGTTTTGCATGTCTTTATTTGCTCCGTTCTTAAGCAATACCATCGCTGCATCTACGTTGTTCACAGCAGCTGCCCAGTGAAGAGCTGATTTACCTGTAGCACAGAAACTGCTTCAGCATGTGCTCAATTACATTTACAGAAACCAACAATATTTTTGTGGATACAGTTTTATCAGAAGTCTTTGATGAATAGACAGTTTTTATTCGATTTTAATGAAATTGATACATTTAATGCAGAATAATATTATTAATAAATAAATCTGATCCAAATGAATAGTAGTGTTTATCTTCTTCCAACCAACTTCATGAGGTGCCACATAGTTTAACATTTTCTGATTTTAACTTGTAGTTAATAATAATCATATTTTTGACAGTGTTTGAGTGTGGCAGTGTAATAGTCATACCAGAATCATCAATGGCATTGACATCAGCATGGCAGTTGATGAGTTCCTCCACCATGCCCTCAACTGCAAGTCTTGCTGCCAGTATCAGAGGTGTAGTGCCATCATGCATGCGGGCATCCAGGTCTGTGGCACGGTTACGTATCAAAATCTGCATAAGGACAAAAGTTAACATGTTTCAGAATACAGAGATAATTATGAATAAATCAATGGAAATACACAATGTTAAACATCCTTATTGTTATTATTCGGTATTCCCTTTTGGCACGCATACCTGGAAGACCCCTTGTGCATCTGCAGCCACGGCAGCGTGTAATGGAGTGCGTCCCATATTGTCCTGGATGTTGGCATCTGCACTAGCCTCCAGGAGCCTTTTTGCAGCATCGGAGCGGGCATAACGGGCAGCCAGGTGTAGTGCCGTCTCACCCGTACGGTCTGTCTGGTTGTGAAGGTTGGCACCTTGGTAGATGAAGTCATTGATGACGTTGGCTGAAGCATCCTCCTCTTCCTCGCTGTTTCCTGTTTCTAGTCCGCCTCCACTACAAGATGCGATCATGAGAGGAGTAAAGCCATCTAAAAAGGAAAGAAAGTGAAGTGAGAAATCCTAAAAAGTTGTTCAAATGAAATTCTCAGCACAGTATATTACTAAACAAATATTAAGTTTTGATATATTTACGATAGAAAATATTTCCAAATAACTTCATGGAACACGTTCATCACTTAATATCATAATGATTTCTGGCATAAAAGAAAAATCTATAATTTTGACCCATACAATGTATGTTTGGCTATTGCTACAAATATACCCATGCTCCTTTTGATTAGTTTGCTGTCCAGGGTCACATATTTCCGGTTTCCATTGTTCTTTCTACTACACAATATGAAGAGAAAACACTTGAAAGGCCACTGAAAGAGCAGTTTGAGTAGGACTAGTGGGAGGCCAAGCTAAAGAAATGTTTTCCTCAAAGTGATGGACCAAAGTAACGGAAAAGAAACAAACAAATCGAAGTTGGATTTGATGCACTCTCTTTCTGAATCACCCCAGATGGCTTTGATAACGGACTGTAATCAAGCGTAGAGGTTTGGTAAATCTCAGGGACGAGGGCCATGCTTTGAAATTTCAACCGCTGGTAAAACAGAGTATTATCACCTCTGAGAAGCTGCTTTCTTTGCTGACTTCGACAGGGGCTTCTCAGCTTCAAAAGAATAGCTATTCCCAGATCAGGCCTGATTTGGTCGATTTAAAAACATCAATCCACACAAAAAGGGGGAAAAAAAGGAAAAACAGCTCGCAAAGAGATAGCAAAAGAAAGTTGCCTTTGACAATCTTTAACTGTTGTCAGGAGTATATTAATGCTTATAGAAAGAAAGGATGAGGATATCATAAAGAGTTTAATTAACAAAACACATGTAAGCAGAACGATATCACAGGATGAATCGGTAACGCTGGTAAAAATGTGCTCAGTCCCCAGGGATTACAGCTTTCAGTCAGAGCCTTTGAAGTGGATTCTTTTCCCCAAAGGGCCCTGAGCATTAACTCCTACTTAGAACTCAATTCAGTTCCTCATCCCAGCACTCGACAGCGTGCGCACACACAAACCGGTGAGTAAACCGGAGGACAGATGTAATCCATAAGCAAAGAGTTCTCATTAAAAACCACAACAAATATTTCATTGTGTCTGTGTTATCTAGACCGCAAAATATACCAGCAAATTTGTCATGAAGGATTTATATATACATTATAATAATAAATACAATAAAGTAATAATTTTGAATGAATTAATTAAATTATTTAATACTTATA
>JAUMHP010039728.1:0-10273 GCA_032361065.1 Enteromius trimaculatus | reverse complement strand
TAACAGTCAAATATCTATTTTATGTCTATTTATTGATCTATTTGACAAGTTCCTGCGGTCCTGATCCCTCCGCCTGGTTTAGTTTCTCATCGCGAGCTGTTCTGGACACTGTTTGCATGTGGAACCTTGGATCTGAATGCTGTTTTTCTTTTGTGTCTTGTGTGTTTTGGTGGCTAAAGGCGTTTGGTTGCTTCATTTTCATGCAAGACGTCCTCACTCAGCCGATTACCTCTGTCCAAGATGGACACACTGCATGTGATCTGCAGAATGATAAGGACTTTAATGCAGGGAGGACTGTTTGATGGGAGCAGGTTCTGAAGTGTCTGAGGATCTGATCTGACACATCTGTATTCATGTCTCTCGCGCAGGCCTGTAAATACACACCTTTCTGTGCAGAAATAAAAGGGCTCTCTGCAGAAAGAGAAGCTCGGTGACAGCGCAGACAATAATGAGGCCTATTTTTGGCTGTGTGTATCACAATGTTTTGAATAATGCAAAAGTGAGCGGTTAACGAGGTCTAGAACTAAAGCGTGCATGAGAATAACCAGAGTCAGTGGAACAAGATTAAGGATTTTCACTGAATCTTCTCACACCATCTGCCATTGTATGGGGAATATGTAAATATGTCACAGCTGTGGAATTAATATGATTTAAACATGTAAAAGTATGTATGATGTATAGTATGTAATGCTGAAGGATGTTATTAAACCATGTCTCTTTTTTGCAGAATACATTTTAATCTTTAAAAGAAATAGCCTAGTAAAAAAATGTGCCTGTGTTACCCACAATTACAATGGACTCAAAGACACACATGTATAAAAGTTATATCTTAAATTTCAGAGGTGATATAACAAGAAATATGTTTATTTTATTGACTTATTTATCTGCCTAGAGATCAGGAGCGAAACAGGTGCGTCCTGAGCCAGAACAGAGATCAAAAGACATAAAATATTCTCAAAGTGACATGGTTTTATTTATTAGATATAGTGAAGAAGGTCAAAACCTGTGAGTTTGGACAGACTAAGAGCACCAGTTTAAGGGTGAAATGATGTCTTTTAATGGCTGTGGCACACCAAAGCAACATTAAAGAGCTGGATGCTAGCTGAGTGATCATGAGCAATGATCAATCTGCCAAAACTTCACCGAAATCTGCAGATTGAGTGCCAGCTCAGTTTGTCACGGACTTAAAAATGACTATTTTAGGAATCTGTCCCTGACTCTCTTCGGCCCTGTTTTCTCCTATAATAGACGAGCTGTTCTGAGTCAAATCTCTAAGCTGACAGAGGGCATGATTTGCATAGAGCTCCTGTGTCTGTGAAGAACTCTGGATGAGAGCGGGTTTGGTGGATGTGTTGACATAAGCTTCTTCTCTCAACCCTAAATACCTGAAGAAAGCTGGGAAGCAGGAGGAGTTTAGAGGGGTCTGGAGAAGGGTGAGCGTACGAGGCGGCGATCTGAGCTAATCCTCCGAGGGCCGGACTTGACAGATCTCAGGCGCATGAGGTCACCTAAGCCCTGATTAAACAAACAAAACTTCAGCATTTCTGCTACTTTTTGGCTGTTTAGCTGACAGAAGAGAGCTTTTTTTTTTCTTGACGAAGCAAAGTCATGATTTAACGATGAATGGACTAATGTGGATGGAGAAAGCTTGTTTTCTCTTTGCGTTAAGGCTTTTCTTGTCAACGGGTGCCAGAAATTGACTTAAAGCACAACACGCTCGAATCCTCTGATCTTGCAAGGACATGGAAGTAAAAACACAAGGCCAAATAGCACATAACTGAGAGGAAAGGCACTTGAGAAAACAAGCATTTGAGAATGTTTTAACTTGTTACTGTTGACCAATGAGAATCACAATAAGAGACAAGTCACTCATTCTACTTCTGCGAAGAATGCTTCTAAATAGAGATTTTGAGCCACCATTAACATGGAAAAATAGCATTTTCAGAAAAAATACTCATTTTTTCAGGTTTCATGCTCTGCTCGACGAATGTGCAGAGTCCGCTCTAATAACGCTACATCGGGACATTTCTATATAGCACTATTGTGCTGTAACATGGTGTAGTACAGCTGTCCTTGACCTAATAAAAAGCTATGTATTTAAAATGCATTTTCACTTTTAGTGAGGATTGTATGATAATAAATAATTAGTCTTTAAATGCATAATATTTCAGTACTTTATCTGAAGTATGCTTGCGATGGTTCCACTTGAGCACAATCAGATGTACTTCACTGTATCTTTAGATGGACTTCATCACTACTTCGTCACAATTAAAGTGCGTTATGTGCAAAATTATTTACTTAAATTTACCAGTTTATTATACCAAAAGTACAATTACATAAATATAAATATGTAAATGTATTTGTACTAAGCACAAAACAAATGTATTTCAAACACATTTTAGTATACTTATATATGATGAGTAAAAATGTTATCACCTATTCATATTTAATATTAATTATTATTATTGTTGTTGTTTTATTTTCAATAAATGTGTTTTTTTACTGGCTAGTATTTTTGTTTTTTATCAAAAAATCATAATCATATTTTTTAAATCACATCCTTCTTTGTAATGCCCTTCAGAAAGATCAGACCAGGTCTTCTGTATTTTGAAGGTGTGTGTAATGCCTGCCAGACCTGAGGCTCGTCTAAGACGTTTTTGCATTCAAGAAAGAAAGAAAAGAACAATCATAGGGTGCGTTCTGTGCATCTGTGTTGAGTCTGATGATGGCAGCTTCAAATCTTCACATCTAGACTGGAATCTAGATTTTAGGAAAGTGCAATGAACGAAATAACTGCGTGGAAGTGTCCAGCAGACGCACTCTTCTGGTAAATAGTATTGTGCTTCATCAGTTAGATCATGCCAGCCTGAGATGACCGTTGTGTTTTGACACATCTCTATTTCACCTGAACTTGTTTCAAATTCATTAGTGTTTCTCTCTTCAGGACAGCATCAGTTGATAAACACAGCACAGGGCTCAATGCCAAAGATCACTCCTGGCTGCGGACACTGCTTCAGGCCTGCCAACATTTTCACTGGCCCTGTTACAAAAAAATCAATGAATGAATGAATGAATAAATTGTTGTTTGCAATGTTTTTGATCTTATAAATAAGGCTGTGAACTTATTCCAATTTTATGAACGAGTCCCACAGTAAAAGCTAGTGATTTCAAACTTTGACTTGTTTATTTGTGGGTTTTTAAGACACTTAATATTCGGTAACACAACATTATTAACTCGACAGCATTTTTACAGTATTAGAAAACAAACCGAACTGCCTTACAGCTCAACTCAACTGTTTCATAACTGATGAAGTTTACACACAGTTATTGAGCTGAAATGACTCTGAATCTGAGGTGACTCTGACGAGTGTGTGTGTGCATGTTTTTGGACATAAGATTTGTATAGTGACACGGTTATGACACCGGTATTGCAAGGAGAAGGTGATTTTGATTTTGAAGGGGATTTGTCCCCACTTTTCAAAACACTTATAAATCACACAAAGTTTTTTGAAAATCTAAAAATGCCTGTTGTTTCCTGTAAGGGGTAGGTTTAGGACAATAGCACATACAGCCTATAAAAATCATTGCACCTTTGGAGCGTCCTTTTCACTTTTCACAAAAACAAACGTGTGTGTTCTTGTGACAAATTTTTGTAGTGACATGGGTGACTTTTTGTGTGTGTGTGTGTGTGCGTGTGTCTGTGTGTGTGTGCATGTTTATGTGGTTTATGAGGACTCAAATGTGTACAATGTCATGGGCATGACATAGGTATTACAATATGAAGGTGTTTTATGAGGATATTTTCAGTGTCCCCGTAATTCAAAAGGCTCATAAAACAAACTAAATGGTGTTTTTTCAGAAAATCTAAAAATGTTTCCTGTAAGGGGTAGGTTTAGGTGTAGGGCAATACCACATACAGTTTGTACAGTATAAAAACCATTTTGCCTGTGGAGAGTCCCCATAAATCACAGAAACCAACATGAGTGTGTGTGTGCCTGTGTGTGTATCTGTGTCTGAAATGCTTCTCTCACAGTCCATTAGATCTGAGAGTGCTGGATCTCCTCTGGTCAGATCATGATATCAGAGCTGCTGTGTAATCATCTCATCTGTTCACAGCGGGCAGCGTTGTGTTTCAGCTCAATGAATCGCTCCTCATGAGTCGGGCTGTAATTGATATGTCATGTTGCCTTCATAGCCATCACCGTCTCGTTGACATATTGCAAGTAGATGCCACTTAAAGCAGAGCATGCAGAGTATATAATTTTGTGAATGCTTTGTTGAGCTTATATAAACAAGCTGAAGGACAGTGGGTTCAATGACTCCTGAACTAGCGATGAACCAAACAATGAGTTGCCTGCAGTTCTGGGCAGTGTAGTCCGCTGAAAGAAGTGACAATGTTTTTTGGGAAGCACTAAAGAGCTGAGCAGCACATAGACGTCTTCAGCTCGTCTTAGAAGAAAATATTCAGATCTTCACTCTGCAGTCTGTGTCTGAGACATCCAGCACACATTCAGCTGGGGAGACTCTCTGAAGCAGTTTATTTTAGTCCCCTGCTGAATAAAACTTTAGACACCACAGTTATTGCTTTGACTAGTTATAATGGAGACTTTAACAGACGTTGTGGGTCTCTAGTGGAAATTGGTATCGGTGGCTTGTTAAAACCAATAAATTCTGATGGGACACCACTCACTCTCGCCCTCACACACTTCTTACTCTGGTCAGTGCTGTTTATGGTTGTACTATATAAAGATACATTTGTCTTGAAGGTATAAAGTATTGTGGTCTTTGTGTGTGAAACTATTGCACATAACATAATTTCATGTTCATTAGAGGTCAAATGGTACACAAACATGTTATTCTGCATTTGATTTTGACATCACTGTGTGATAAGTTTTTAGGTCAGCAGGAGGAAAAACAAAAGGAAATTCACTTTTTGTCTTGTTTCAGACTACCTGTAAGCTCCAAAACAATGATAGATGTTTGCCTTCATAGGATATCCATATATTTATACACAATGTACAATTTGACACACTTGTGCATCAGCAGTTTTGATGACATCATTCTGCCCAATCAAATGCTGTCTTGAGTCTGAAGCATCCCGCCCTCCGCTTTATAAAGCACACTGAATCTGTTCTCTGTTATATGATGAACAGCCCATAGCACACTATACTGTATTGTAGTGAACAGGTCTGTTGATCAGGCCTCACGTTTGTGAGCTTCTCAAATGGCAACATTTGTCAAATGATTGGTTTTTATTTTGGTCCCCTGTATTACCATCAGTAGTGATCTTATTGATGCTCTGGTTGACTCTCTTCATTGCTCCCCACTTTGTGCTGTAATGTACTGTAGCCTAATGTTAAATGCCTTGAGTCAAGTGACAAGTTTTAGCAGCGATCTCTGATCTTTGTTTATTCACAGCAGATGTGACGCTGTGTTATATCGTCATGCCAGGGTTTCAGTCTCAAGGAATTATTGAAGATAAATCAAATGAGAGCAAAGAAGCAAAAGACAAGCAATAGAACACATAAAAACAAGAGATGAACGATTTGAATGCAATAAACAGTGCTTTAAGTTTTTCAGTCAGGCCTTTCTATCAGAAGAAAGAAATACTATATAAAATGAACAAAGTTATAACATGTAAATAACACACACACTGCATGCAGTAGTCTTTACTGTATGAATCAAATCTAAAACCATGCTTATTGGATAGAGATGTTTAGTCGAGAGCAGTGAGCTCTGTCCTTGCTCTGCCTGTTGTGTTTTTGAGAACGTCCTCCAACATCATCACACACAGATAAACAGCAGGTATGATGTACTTCTGTAATAAATACAATGTAAATCACCATCCGTTTGTTTAATATACTTGCGTTTATTAGTGCATTTAGATAAATATTAAGTCAGTTATTATAAATATATCATACATAACTTATGTCATCAATAACTAATTGTCAGGATTTACTACAGACAAAAGGTTTGTAAAGTTATTTTTGCCGGCAAGCTTATTACATATGCATTTCTAGCTGGTATTTGTGTCATTATTTAACACACCAAGAAAAGCTTGTATTAACCCGTCCTGTGTTTGTCGTGGAGGAGGTCCGCTGAGAGCTGAGAGCGTGGCAGAAGGAGGCTTTCTCCACTTGTGTCGATTTATTTGGAATGCCAGAGGAAGAAGTTATCTGAACATATCATTACATGCAGACTGGTAGATTATCTTGGTAGATCATTATGGAAATTAGCTGTTTAATTGTCAGAATCAGATCAGCTGCAGAATCTTCCATCAGAGCTTTTTTATGATTGTTGTTGAAGTGCTAAACTGTGTGATAAATGTCAGATTTTTATTATGAAAATAAACATAATTTGGTTATATGTAATGTGTATTTTATCTGATGATGCAATCATTCAGGTATTACAGTACATTTGGATACTGATTAGTTTGAATGTTTTTCCCCAGTCTTCTCAAAGTGCCCCAATTTACCTGAATTCATCCCACGCTCAGGGAATAGAGACCCTGCTGATCTGAACACAGCTCAGTTCATTGATTTCTCTCTCTCTCTCACTCTCTCTCGCTCTGTCTCTCTCTCTCTAGAACAGCACAAACAAATATTAGGCTGCTGTCACTTTAATGCAGTGCATCAGTTAGTGCTCACTGAAGGCCAGTGTTGCCAATTTTACTTTTATTTTGTAGCTAGATTAGCAACTTCCCTACCCCTTTTTGGAGATTTTTTGAAGTTTAGGAACAAATATAGCAACATTTTGTTTAAACCTTATCTCCTTTCTCATCTTCTCACTGATCTATATTCATCTTTATAAAGATCAGTGAATTTGCAATTATGATGTCATCTTGTGACATTTAGCTACCAGTTAGCTACTTTCAATTGAAAGCAGTGTTCAACATTGTTATAACCCACCATCAGCGAGCAAGGACTAAATTTAGTTCTCTTTCCTGGCTTATTTGTCTTTTGGTGTCTCTTTCTAATATCACTATTCGTTATGTTCTCATTCTTGCACTCTTGTTGTGTGATGTGGATGCTTGTTCATGAGTGTGAGAATCGTGATGGAGCCTCTCTGATCCCAGCTTCTTCTTCTTCTTTTCTGTCGGTGTGTGAGCAGCTTTGCGGCACTCTTCACCTGCCCACGGGCCGCATGGAGCTGTGAGGCGGCCAAGAACCTGCTGCGCACTAGCGTCTTTGCATATCTCTGCTGACAAAAGTATCCAGCCATCTGCCACTGCATATGGACATCTTTTGAAGCTCCGACAGGAGTCAGAGCTGATGAATCAAAGCTTGTGCTGTTTACTTACCTTGGCATCTCAGCATATGAAATAGCTGAGTTTGTGTACTTTTTTTTGTCTGTGCCAGAGAAAGCTTTTTGAAGAAATATATGGGATGCTTTCGTTAAACACGTCAATAAAGCCTGGAGTTCTACATCTATTAGATTTCTTTTTCATCTCAATGGTAGTTGGTGCGGCACGTCTTTGCTCATGCTTATGAGTACTGCTCTTCTGATTGGCCATCATGGGAAGGGGATGAGCCAGGACCAGGTTCAGTGGCCCTGTAACAGCAAGCTTGGCCCCCCTCTGAAATTGTTTTATATTAAACTCTTTCTGAAGCTGGATGTAAAGAGGAGGTTGTCCTGTGGCAGTAGTGATGAAAAGTTTCATTGATTGTGCCATAATATTTTAAACTCCACATATAAGAAATGAATCAAATACCAGTGAAGAGAAGCAAAACCACAAGATGAGAGCACTGAGTGTGTTTTAAAACACAGACTGTAATGGTTGCAGGGCCACTGATAATACAGTATGTACGGAACGTATTCAGACCCCCATCAAGTTTTCACTCTTTGTTTTTGCAGATTTATTAAAAAAGAAAAACTGAAATATCAGATGGTCCTAAGTATTCAGATCCATTGCTCAGTATTTAGTATAAGCACCCTTTTGATCGAATACAGCTTTTTTGGGAAAGATGAGGTTTTTCACACCTGGATTTTAGGAAACTTTGTCATTCCTCCTTGCAGATCCTCTCCAGTTCTGTCAGGTTGGATGGTAAACGTTGGTGGACAGACATTTTTAGGTCTCTCCAGAGATGCTCAATTGGGTTTAAGTCAGGGCTCTGGCTGGGCCATTCAAGAACAGTCACAGAGTTGTTTTAGCTGTGTGCTTAGGGTCATTGTCTTGTTGAAAGGTAAATCTTCGGCCCAGTCTGAGCACTCTGGAGAATGTTTTGGTCCAGGATATCCCTGTACTTGGCCGCATTCATCTTTTCCTCGATTGCAGCTCCCTGCAGCTGAAAAACACCCCCACAGCATGATGCTCCACCACCACGCTTCACTGTTGGGCAGGTGATGAGCAGTGCCTGGTTTTCTCCACACCTACCGCTTAGAATTAAGGCTAAAATGTCTCATCAGACCAGAAAATCTTATTTCTCACTATCTTCAGTCCTTCAGTTGTTTTTTAGCAAACTCCATGCAGGTTTTCATGTGTCTTGCACTAAGGACTAACTTTCTCCCATCTCCCGACTGCATCTCTGGAGCTCAGCCACAGTGATCTTTGGGTTCTTCTTTACCTCTCACACCAAGGCTCTTCTCCCCCGATAGCTCAGTTTGTCTGGACAGAATTCTATTACTGAATGTGTTAAATTGAGCAGCCTGTCCTCCAACAAAAAACGACTCTATAGGTCTTTGTGCTAGTACCCTATTACGACCTATATTTACGTCATGAAATTACGTATTACTGTCATTATCAATCAAAATGTGTGTTTTGTTTAAATGCAGTATGTGGACTTTCCACACTGATCTCACTGTGATTAAAACGTATTTTAGTAGGTGTAATTTGTAGAATGACCACACTAACCCAAGTGTACCCCTTTAAACACAGACTTTACAGTGCACCATCCAAACTCAATTTTTTATTAGAATTTTTGAAAACATTTTTTAATATGATTTTGACGTACCATTTCCAAGGTAATGCAATGCCTGATTTTAAAATAAATTTTGAGATTTTAAGTTTTCAAGTGATATATGTTCTTATGATTTCTAAAGCGTGACAGGGAAAAGTCAACACATTTTCTGTGACAAAGGTCTACACTCCTGTTATGAGGTAGATTGGTTTAGGTGCACTCTTGTCAAAAATTAATCTATTACATTTCCTACATAATTATTTAACAAAAAGTGGCAAAATATCTGTTTAGGAGACTAACATCTTTCCTGTGATATATAGTCATGATTAAATGTAATATAGCGCAGTAAACTTCCCAGTGAGGGGACGGGGTGACAGTTAAGGGTTAAAGTAAATTCAAATAGAAACCATTGTTTTATATTGTAATATCATTTTGCTCCTGTTCAATATGTAGCATGTCTGTCTAGCTGTGTGATGGCTTGTCACACAAATAAATTCATTGAGCTAGAAAAGTTACTCCCAGATATAATCAGGTTAATTGGTTACCGCTGTCTGGCCCCGCAGGAGCAATGGTCTAGAATTCCACGACTCCAACATGGCCGCTGCTGGCTCAAGCTCTGGCTGGTTAACATGTGGTAGGATCTGGGACCAGTCTTTGTGCTTCAGTTTCTGTGAAGAATAATAGGAGAAAATCTGTAACAGACTAATCCCCCATGCTCGAGGACCCGGGACCTCCTCGTTTTCTGGCCGTTTTGGTTTGAAACATCTATAGATGGCTTCAGTGCACAGAATTAATGCGTCAGGGCATATATAACTGTTTGAAAGGGCTCACCTTCTCCAGCGGAGTCATGCTGAAGCGGCTCGTAATTACCCCTCCAGGACAAGGAGCGCTGAAGGCCTTCAGCAGTAATGAGCTGAGCTCCAGCAGTTTGTTCCAATGTCCTGTGGGTGGGAATGAAACGGTGAAGGAGAGCCAAACGTGTTGATGTCAGACGTGTAATGAGGTAACCCACTCAAATCCTTAGATTCAATTTAAGAATACCAGCATGGGTTTGGTGATGGGTGGTGAGAAAAGAAACCTCACGTCTTCACACATTCGTTCTCCCTCTCCTGTTAAGGTCACATGTGCACATATTCTGGGTTGATTTGTGGGCGGTGTCTGAGTCCATTACCACATGTTGCCCATTTTTTGTTTAAAGGGAAAAGCTTGGAAAGTCACAGGGGTGTTTCATCAGCAGTGTTGGGAGTAACGGCGTTAAAGTATAACGGAGTTACTAACAGCATTATTTTTTCAGTAACAGAGTAATCTAATTAATTATTTTTCCCATATTTGTAACGCCGTTATCGTTACTGAGAATGTTAATTAGCGCGTTACTA
>JAUMHP010039727.1:0-10274 GCA_032361065.1 Enteromius trimaculatus | reverse complement strand
CTGGCCTGTGGGTAAAATACTGTCACTTCACACTAAAAAAAACATCTGTGCTTTATTATTATACTGGTTTGATCCACATTTAAGCTACAACAGAACACATAAAAGTGGTAGCAGCCTTTATTTTTAATTATATGCTGCACAAATAGTTTTTCTATTATATATATATATATATTATATATAATGTTTTTTTGTACAGAAGTGTAATATTGACTTGATATTGACTGTATAGTGTGTTTAACTTGTGATTGAGCGTCAATGAAGTAAAACATTTATGAAAATGATGACATTAAGATACTTTTACTCAGATATGATGTTCTCAGAATTAAACATTTTATTCAATATTTTCCACAAAATAAAAACATGGTAATCTGTATAATCAAAACATAATAAAACAAGTGTTTCAAAGATCAGATCCCACCAGGGGAATTAAAAAAAGTTTAACAGACTGTATACACAATATCAAAATTTCCCTTCTGGATTTCAAATATTGCACAAAACAGTTTCACCTGAACAAACTGACAGGATTAAAATCTAGACATCTAATACACAAGAGGAAAATAGCACTTAACCTTGGGGTTTTCAAATTAACTGCATCTTTTAGAGAGTGTTTCCCCAATCATTATTAATGTTGGAGCACACTAATAGTGATCGAGTCCCTTTTGTTATTGGTTAGCAGCAGACAAGTTTGGTCCTATGTTTGGTCCCTACTTCCAGCTCTCACATGACAGGGAAACTGGCCAGGCTGGCAATGCCACATGCATTGTTACGGTTACGAGCCATCAGGACGTACCCCTTCTTCCCCCAGTCTTCACCCCAACTTCAGAAACAGAAACAAATATCAGATGGGTTAGGAGAATTTTACACTATTACATGCTGAATATTTATTTTTGGCATTATTTTTTATATTTCTTTAAGGTATTGTTCTTAATTTACATGTACTTTTTCTTAACATATTCATTAATATTTTCATTAATTGTTCTTTTGAATCATTATGTTTACTATTATGTTATTATTTTAGCAACGGTGTGCTCTGCTTCTAACATATTTTCCTTACCTGTTCTTCACAATCCAGTATTTTTTGCCCTTCGGTGTGACTCCGTAGCCGACAGCTAGAACTGCATGGTTGACATCATCCTTGTTGCAGTTGGGATCATAGTACACACCTAGAAATGGGGTTTGGATTGAGTCAAGATTTTAGTCTTATCCTTCCCTATAAAAATTTCAGCAGAACAAAAACAAAACACTTTGAAGATGATGTAAAGGTATTTTAAGTACCGCTTTTGTAGTACAGGAAGGTGGACTGCATAGCATCTATACCCACTGACACAGGTCCAACCTTTGCCACGGCAGAAGTCAGCGCTTTCTCATTACCCTGAGGAATTTCTTTATACCTTTTACAAGTGGCTGCTCTCGCTGAGCTGTTGTAGGCACACTGCTGGTCCTGAAGGGGCAGTAGTGAGATGAAAAATCATTACTGTCCTGACTTTTTTTTTTGTTTTTTTGCTTTTTTTTTTTTTTTTTTTTTTACAGTCGCTAGGACCCATTTCTCATGTTTTTTTTACTTTTTCCCAATTCTCCATGCAGACCTCCTTACCAGCTGGAAGCTTGGCACATCAAAAATGCACTAAAACAGCCAAAATACTTCCTATGTGTCTCAAATGAAGTCTATGAAGTATATGAAGCATACTTTTTCACTCAGAAAACAGTGATCTCAAAACACTAATAACTAATAACTAAAATCAATGGGAAAAACTCATTTGCATTTAACCAAATAACATAAAGGAATCATTGAAATGTTGTTTAGCAAATGTTATCTAACTCTTACTGTTCCAACATAGGGGTAGCCCTCCTCTGAATCAATGCCTTTGTTGTTACTGACGTATTTGAAGGCATTTGTCATATATCCTCCGCCACAACCGTCATTTTCAGTCACACAGTCCACCAGGTTCTGAGGACTGAGGTCCACCAGTTGACCTTTGGTCTTCTTAAGCTGACCTTCCAAAGCTCCAACTGAGCTAAAGGCCCAGCATGAGCCGCATGAACCCTGAGGAGACCAAGAGAAAAAACACTGAAGACACCCTTAAAACACTATACTGGTAAAGAAATACTTTTTTTGACCACTGGATGGCACTTAAGTACAGTGATATCTATAGTTTGAATAAAACAACAGATGCTATGGATCACAGACAGTTGCTAAACCTAATTCTGTGGAAATATTTTGCTATTTCCTCACTTGATTCTTGACAGAAGTGACATATCCCAGTTTACGGTAGTCAATTGTTTTGGGCAACGTCTCCACTGTGTTGTCAGGTAAATATGTGTTAGTTGGGTCCCGGGACATGGGCATTTGAAGTCCCATGACTTTCTCTGCCACTTCTTCTAGAGTCTGCAGAGAAATAAGCATAAGACAAAAAAACTTGATTAAAATTGCTGATCAGCCCTCAAAAATGTTAACAAGTTGGATCTAGTTTTGGTAAACATGCCTTTATAATACATATTTTGTTGATAGAACATTGTGGTTGTCACATACTCTGCAAACAGATTTAGCAAGATTGCGAAATCTTAAATTTAAAGGACCAGGATTGCATATATACACCTGTTTTCCAACATATAAGACTAGCAAATGTTTGTAAGACAATGTTTACACATTTTACAGCAGCAAAATATTAGCAGACTGAATTAGGCACTTACCATATCTCCAAAATGGTTCATGCCCAGATTATAGGTATGAATCCCCAGTTCATACTCTTTGTTATGGGCTTCAATAAACATCATGTTCTTCTCCCAAATTGCCCGTCGAATAGACTCTTCACCCTGTCCACCATAAAACACACATGTAAACACTTGGTTCAAGTGTTTGGTTCTCAAACTGTATATAAACCACCACCTACATCACAAGAACCTGAACGTTATATTAATTTGAAGAATAAAGGACTTGTATTTTAGCTAGAAGCAATGGTTTGACATTAAAAATATCTTGATAGATTTGTTTATTAACACATGCATCTTTTAGTTTCACAACGAGATAATTTATGAACTGGAGTCATGTAGATTACTTGATGATGACAGCACCATTGACTGCAGAGGATCCACTGATGAGGAAATGGTCTAATGCTAAATTTCTCCAAATCTGTTCTAATGAACAAACAAATTAATTTACATCTAATATGAACTATGGGTGAGTACGTTTTTTCCATCTAATCTTGCACCTAATAACTAAAACTCTATAAAATATCAAACTATAAAAATCACTTTTTTTTCTTATTGAGCTGCAGTGCTGAACTCAGCCAGTACATTCCAATCAACATAGTCATAAAAATACCAGCTAGTTTTCCTCTCGTTTTTCCAGAGAAGGGAGAAACAGATGGCTTTTCATGTAAACACTAACCCGGTCTATTTCATTAACTCTTTTGGCACCCTAAGGAAACAAATATTGTTGTGTTTTCTTCAGAGTCAGTTGCTTACCAGGCCGTTGTACTCTCTTTTGTGGGTGAGTTTCCAGCCCTCCCATGCCTCATCCAGTGTGAGATTCTCCAAAGTGTGAGCTAGTCCACACCACGCCACCACGAGCAGGGTGATTCCACCAAACGCAACCATTATGCCCTGACAAACAGACGTACAGTCAGAGGTGTAAAGCCACACTGCGAAATATAGCACTCGAGCGGCGCTCTTGCAACGTACTGTACGTGGCGTGATTACTGTAAACCGCAACCACGGTGACCGCTGTAAAACTTAGCCATTTTCGATAAATAAGGTTAAAGTGTTAATTTCTGAAACGAGCTAGAAGTGATTTACCGTGTTATTAAAGGTTTCGTGAAGAGTAAAAGGAAAGCGAAAGTGGTTGCAACAAAGCACCCACAACTTCAAATGTTTGTTTTTTTCCCCCCAAGTAGCCTATTAAAACTGCCTTTTACACCACTTTACATATAAGCTATGCAAACCATTTCAAAAGAAGAGCAGAGTGCGGATGAGGAACCTCGGTTACCTGCACGATTTCCAGAAGTTCAGAACAAAAGATGGATGCTGGTATGAAACTGGGTTAGTGGACGACCTCTTTATATGCTGAAGTTTTGAGGAAGTTGCTCCTGTAGCGGGAAAAGGAGGAAGACCCGCTTCATCTGGAATCGTTTAAACACCAGCTCAGAGCAATGATGTCAGGAGTCAGGTTACAGATTTAGGAAAAAGTGGGAAGTTGGGAACAGTGTGACCTATGCCAAGGTCGTAGAAAGAGATTTGTATTTGAAATTAAAATAAAATGTACTAAAACCAACAGTGCTGACAACAGAAAGTATAATATCTTTTATTCTTTTTGTGAAATAATTTGCATATACAGTTGCCAGGAAAACAAATTTGCAAGCAGGAGCAAGTTTCAATGCATCCATTATTTTTACATAACAGCTATAAGTTTTACATAATGCATTTGCTGCAGCTTTTTCTTTATGTTCCAGAACTGCTTAAATTCTCTCTAAAGTGTTGGAAATAGCTTACTGACAGCAGTTTTTGATTCCTGATATTGATTCTCTTTAGCATTTAAAGCTTTGAGCCGGCAGGATGATCTTAGTCACACTAACAAATTAAACATTCCACCCAGCTCTTCAGGGAATGTCTTTTGAGATGCCGGAAAAGGATGGATGTGATTAAGTGATACACATTCGTAACCTTCTGTACATTCATCAGCCCACATTTCCAGCAGTTTTTTACTGGCATAAATAAAGGACATATGGCATATGATTTCAAATTCAACTGATGTGATGGTATTATTAAATAGCATCTCTTTCTAAGCACCGTTCTCCTAGGGCCATGCTAGCTTGTCATGAACACTTCTGCTTCTTAGTCAACAACCTGTGTTCCCTGTGCAGTGTGTCACTGCCTATAAGCATGCGGTCAGCACTAAGATATAAATGTATGTCGAGGAAAGTCCCCTAATGGTAGTTGTTCACACTATGTGCAGGTTACTCACAAACATACAAGCAAACCCAAAAATATCACTGGCCAAAAGCAGCCTGCTGACATAGAGACAAGACTGAGAAGACTAAATTTAAGCATGTATTCAGCTTTGTTTGAGTCCCAAAGGTATTCAATTTATCTTAAAAGCTGCATTAGCCAGTTAGTTTTGCCAAAATTGTTTGTGGTACATAGCAGCTATTAATTTAATTTGATTGCACATTATTCACCAAATGTACAAAATAGTCAATAAAATAATAATAATAATAATAATAATAATAATAATAATAATAATAATAATAATGAAATACCACTTAAACCAACAACTCAACTCTTTTTTTTTTTCTCCAGTATAGGAAGAAAGATCCTTCGGATACTGTGCATCTTATTTACTGCACATTCTCAGTAAAACAAAGTGTTTACTGGAATTAATTTGATATTATTACATATTAAACTGCAATACCTAAAAGGAAGGATTGACTTTGACCGGATACATTAAATTAATTAATGTGTATTAATTAATACACACCTGCTCATTCATTTAGAAGACTTTTTGCTTTTTTATTGTTCATCTGATCCTGATCCTGTATTAATATACATTTAAATAGCTCCTGCATGACAAATGTTCAGTCACATTACACAGCAAAAAAAAAAAAACCCTCCTCCTTTACTCAGCTAGCTGTTAGCAGTGAACTCTACATCTGTTTCCTGTTTCTTTACATTCCAGTCTAACCACAAAACTGAAGAAACCCAGAATGCCTTGCTGCAGTCATATGTCTGCTCCCATGACTGTCACGAGACCTTTGATTCAAAGTTTTTTTTTTACAGTTTATTGTTCAGACTGAGAGCTTGAGTGCCATACATCAAACTACTGTATATACTTTTTTTGCACTATTGTATATGTCCTAAACACAAACTAGTCTGGAAACACTTAAATATGTATTTTTTACATGTTAGTGAAACAGTAAAGTCATCATAACTATAAATTAACACAAATGGCAGGTGACCGAAAAGACGTTTAACAAATCAATACTATTATTAAATTTACTTAACTCTCTGGATTTCTTTCTACAGTACCAGCCTCATGAGGTGCATTCTGGGATGTTTTTTAAACATCATTGAACGTGATTCCATGAGTAAGTGATTTCATATGTACAAACATTTTAATTTGGCTTTTGTAATGGGAGTTTCTAATAAATATTTGTAGTATTTTATAGTGAAATATTACATTATATATTTTAATGATGTTATATTATGTGTAAAAAGTGCTGAAGCAGAGCCACTCCATTCATAAATCCCATCACAGGAGCTTGTTTCTGTTTTCCCAGTGGTGCCACCATTGATGCACAGATGTCCACATTCTGGGGATTAGAGTTGAGACACAGAGGCCTGGCAAACTATACATTATTGCAGCGTGACAACCAGTCTTTGAAAAGCAAGAGCACATTCACAATTTCAAAACTGTCCCATCTGCCACGTGCAAAGGGATCTGGGGGTTTGTGATGGCAGGATTTGACCAATACAAATCAGTGTGCAGCCCGTCTTACTCTAAGCCAAGGTCAGGACGGCATTTATAAAGGCGGGTCAAGAGATTGTTGTGTCAGTGGATGCACAGAAAAAAAAGGAGAGAGAGAAATATTCAGCAGGGAATGATGTAGTAGATTTCAGAAGGTTGTGCTGGGATACGAGATAAATATCCTTTGACAATCCTTTTTAAATATACAACAAACAGCAGTACGGCTTTGTTTACAACACTGAAGAAAAAAACCCTAAAAGCAAATAATCCCAGTTCCTGGCTCTATACCAAAACCAAGCTCTGCAGAAGACATTTTAGAAAATAGGAGAAAACGGTACACTTTTAATGCATTAATTATGCCTTGTAGGCACCTTATAATGCACTGTACAATCACATGAGTAATTGTAACCACAATTAATACATTATAACACTTATCAATTCATTGTTAACCTATGCTTTTAAATAAATTATAATGCATTATACCCTTTAATAAACCTTTAAGACTTTAAGTCTTCCTGAAAAAAACACTCTATTATGTATATATAAATACATGCATGTATGTATTTCAGAAAAAAAAAATGTATAGAATATATTTTTATTTCTATACAATATAAAATATAAGAATATGAACATATAAATGTGTAAATCTTTTCAAAATATATACTGTTTGTGTGTGTATTTATTTATAAAAAATACATATACACAGCACACATACATATACAATGTAAACAAAAACCTTTATTTTGGAATGCGATTAATCATGTTAATTTCCAAGTTCTAAATATACACATAAATATCTAAAGATAGGTACATATGGTTCATTCAAATATATCTGAATAAGTGCTACTGTAGCTTAAGCTGAGCATGCAAAATTGATATTATATGATATATCACTGGTAAGTAGAATGAAAAGACAAAGTGTTTGGCAAAATAGGCCAGTCTTGTTGTGATGTATTACTTTCATGAAGTTTAAAGAGCTATTAAATGAGGATAAAGGTGAATGTTTCCTGTATTAGAGACATTTCTGCTCCCAGTCCCTTTCTTCATTTGAAATGTTTTCCCTCTTGTGGCCAGATTTAATTAAAATCCTACAGGCAATGTGGAGGTTGTCACTGTTCTCCCAAACCACTAATGTGTGCTACTCTAGTGCAGGTATCTCTGTTTCCATTTGACTTACCCTAGCAACGGGTTGTAACAGAAGTAAACAACCATGTGGCAATAAATCTGCTGCCATTAGGGAACATCCTTATGATGATTGTGAGCAAATGGATGTGGTGTCTATGGCATGACTTGCCTGATTCATTGTTTTTTCGACTAAATATCACACCTCTGTTATTCATTTGTACACTGGGGCCAGAATTAACATTTATGGCTCATTGGGTGAAATATCTGTTCTCCCCGATGAAAAGAGAATTAAATTCAAGATGATGTTTTATATTAATAGTGCTGGTTAATGTTGTGTGATGCTCATTAAAAAGCACTTACGCTACTTAAGAATATATGTAGTCTAAATGTTAGTTATTTTGTGACTTTTTCATCCTGGCATGAGGGATAAAATAGCTAGTTATATAATATTGTTGTCTCTCTACAGATGGTGAAACTTTGCATATTCTAGGTGAATGGCTACAGTTCTTAAATATTATTTAAGAAAAGCTATGTTAGTTCTGCAGTATTCCTGGGAGATCTGACCATGGTTAGCATATTAGAGGACCTTGCTTGCAAGCCTGCACATCTGACTTAAAGCCTTATGGAAAACAAATAGTGATTTATTAATTGCACTGCATTAGCCAATGCTGTAAAAAAAGAAAAGTTATGCTAACAAAAAATGATAATAATAATACAGAAAAAAACTAACTGACAACTGGCCAAGTTACCTTATACACATATAGAATTAAAAATAGTTATCTTAAAAGACAATAACAATGTAGTTTTACAGCAAAATGTTGCACAGATAGATGGATTTAAAAGTAAAAACAATAAATAATCTCATAAAATACTGAAATAATATGCAAAAATAGTTATACAAGGCAATAGGTCTACTTGTATTTACTAATATTGAAATAGGTTGCATAATAGTAGGTTATTATCAATATATTAAAATTATATTAGTTATAGGCTATTTATAGAATCGCACAGGCTACCCATAATTCCCCATGTGCATGTCTTTTAGTTGATATAGGTTGCATAATAGTAGGTTATTATCAATATATTAAATTATATTAGTTATAGGCTATTTATAGAATCGCACAGGCTACCCATAATTCCCCATGTGCATGTCTTTTAGTAGATATTTAGGCCATGAGATTTTTAATGAATTTTTTTATGGCTAAAATCTGTGCTATTCTGTAACTCGTTTAATATTGTGACCGTATTGTTACCATAAAGTTCTGACAGAAAGCAACAACATTTTACCTTAAATTTAATAAATAACAATAATAATAAATAAGTTCTGAATAGGCTGCTTCTCTTTTTCGACAAATACAATGCAATTAAAACCATTTTACCACAAAAAAAGTCACATTTACACTGTTGTATCGTATAAATCGACTGAAGCAAACATGTGTCCTATGAGATGTTTTCTACCATCTACAAGCCACGAGTCTCACTCAGGCAACCATCTGCTGTTTTACCTAAATCCGGAGATTTGGCCAAGCCGCGCAAATATCTGTCATTCTCTCAGAGTGCCCTCACGAGGTGTTATCCTTCATCAGCTCAGCTGAGCAGACCCGTAAACACCGAACTGCTCTCTAAAACCGTTGGGGTTCGGATGTTCACTCGAACTGAAACGGGCAGGTGGGAGCTGGAAGTTAGAGGAGCGAGTGCAGAGGAGCGTCAGTGCGGAGAACAGCCAACCTAAATTAAGGTTACAATTATCCTACAAGACCCTGGAGGGATGTGTCGTAGACAGAAGGAATTAATGAGGGAGCAAAGCGATTAAAAACATTCGGGTCTTGTCTCAAGACATGCTCGTCGTCTTTCTGAGCACGATGTTAGAGGACATTGTGCAGAAGTGAGGAACTGCAAACCGAGATGGACAGAAACTTGGAGAGCTATGATACCGCTGCCATGCAGATATCGTGAGGGAAGCGGGTGAGTTCCGCTTTCTGTTTTTTGTTGCGATAGTTTATACAGGCTATATTTAAAACATTGTTGTTGGTTTTTTTTGGAGTTCAGGGTTACGACTAATTTGGTAGTAACTCATTGTGTCACAACCAAACATGGATGGCAAACATTTGTTGTATATTATTATTAAATTTATTCAAAGCCTAAAAAAAAGTGCAAAAGTTGACGGATTTCTTATAGCCTACAATTGTAATCAAAATAATTTTACTTACGTTGGTTTCCAATGTAGAAGTGATATTGTTGAAGGCATGTGTACGTTTTCAGTTTGAATGATTTACGTTTCTTTTAGAAACTTTTAAGAATTATGATTAAAATAATGTGTCTAAAAATAGCAGCTAGTTTGTAAACTGGAACAGGAAAGCCTTGGTTTAAGCAGATAGGTAGATAGGGATATGGATTTATTGACTCATTCACTGATTTTCATTGATTGATAGACTAATGGATTGATTGACAGAGCATGGATTAGACTCACTGAATCTAGATAGATAGACTGATTGATGGACTAATTTAAAAAAGAAATAGCCTAGGTGATTGACCGATTTGTTGGTTGATTAATTCATATTAATTGATTGATAGACAGATTAATTGATAAAGCATTGATTAGAATAATTGACTCAAATAGATAGATAGATAGATAGATAGATAGATAGATAGATAGATAGATAGATAGATAGATAGATAGATAGATAGA
>JAUMHP010039726.1:0-10289 GCA_032361065.1 Enteromius trimaculatus | reverse complement strand
ATATATACAGCTCTGGAAAAAAAAATAAGAGACCACTGCAGAACAAAACCGTTTCTTTTGGGTTTTATTCTTAAAACTGTTAATCTCACCAATACACCACCAATACAAATCAATGCACGTACCATCCAACTGGTCACACTGCAAAAGGATAGTGTTGATTACAGCAGTGCTTTTTATACTTTTCCTGTTAAATACATTTGGATTCAGGTGTTCACCAAATAAGTACCTCAATAAACAGAATGAAGTATGTTTGTGTAGAAATTTACCAAAGACTGGCGTGAAAGGCTTGTCATACTCAGAGAGATACTGATTTAGGAGTAAATTGCAGTGGTCTCTTATTTTTTTCCAGAGCTGTGTATATATATATATATATATATATATATATCACAAGAGTGAGATGTTTTGACTTATTCAGGCAAGTGCTACTAATAGAAACCTCTCTTCTATACAGAAGAAAACATTCATTTTTAATTAAGCCAGGCTGATAGTGTCTTCAAATCGCTCTACTAAATGAAGAGAATCTTCTACTCAGTATTTTTATCCTTTTTCCAAAAAAAACATTTAAACTAAAGGGGATTTACTCAAGAAGCAAAACTGCAAAACATATTAAAATAAAAAAATACCTATTGTTTTCTTTAAAAGGCTCAGTTTGTTAGGATTCTGCTTAAAGCAATAGTTCACCCAAAAATTAAAATTCTGTCATCATTTGCTTACCCTCGAGTAGTTTTTAAACCTGTATGAATTTCTTTGCTCTGCCAAACACAAGGGAGAATATTTTGAAAAAGGTTTGTAACCAGGCTGTTTCAACATAGGAGTAAAATACTATGGGAGTCAATGGTGACCCAAACCAGCCTGTAATCCGACAGAATTCCTTTAAAACAAGTAATAAATTTAAAGTAAAATTACCTGTTTATTATCTTGTGTATTTTTGCTTCTCTAATAAGAAATAAAATATATTAAACCAGAAAACTGAAAAATACAGGAAAAGCTAGTTTAACTTTTTAAAGAGGCTTGATAGATTCACACACATAGAAATCCATACTCTCCCCCCACTCACTTGGCTCACACACAATCTTACAGTAGTACTTTATGCATTCACACACTGTGTGGGACTGCGCCCTTTCTTGCACAGTTGCATTCTCTCTCTCTCTTTCTCTCTCTCACACACACACACACAGACGTTCTCTTTCGAAGCCCCCACACTCTCTGCTCCTCTGTGACACACAGCACTGGGCCTCAGTTTGAGGTCAGAGGACATAGAACATCTGTGTGGGAGCGCTAAGCTCGCTGAGTGCCAGAGAGTGGGCCAAGGCCCGTTTAGACTGCAAATGCGGGAACACAACACTTACTCACACATGCACACACACACACACACCTGTGCACGTGCCAGTTCCTGGTCAAACACACAGAGGGCATGGAGCAGGAGTCGGTCTTAAAGTCATTTGCCACATCACAGTTTGCTGAGCATAAACCGACAACACTCACTCGCACTCACCACATGTCAAAGTCATTGACTTCTCTGGACTCTAATGGCTGGAAAGACTCTTCATGAGTCATGACTTTCAATCTACTGTAAATGTAGACTGCTTTTTTTAACAGACACTACATTGTTGGAGCACAGAACATGTGCATTCCTTTTTTATCACTCATGCTTAATAATACATAACTTCAATTCATAATTAAAAGGCATGGTGGATTATGCACACACAACCTCAGTCATTAATATCTGGTGTGGTTTAGGTGTAACATTTATATCATTCAAAAAATGTTGATTTATCGTGATTAACAAAACATCTATTAAGTAATCTGCTATAAAAAAAAATATATATATATATATATATATATATCCAGCGATATTGCATTTGAAACAACAGTATTCATAATAAGCAGTGTTTAAAAAATAATACTTAAAAGAACAAATAGTAATACTAATTTACCATAACAAAAGTCTCAGAAAAATTAGTTACATTAGTTAAATTAGGTCTCAAAAAAAACAAGTTACTGTACAGCCATACTTATCACTTGTAGGACTTTTTTCGATGTAGTCTGGATTTTATTTTCCTGTACATCTCATAGTTTTATTTATGAGGGCAAAGGCCTCAGCTTCTACCAAGTTATGTGGGAATTTGTGCCAAAATATTACAGTTTATTGGACACATAATCTTTAACACCACCATCACAAAATATATATAAAAAAAAAAAAAAAGTCAAACCTTTTCTTCCCTTTTTAAAATTGATAAGCTTATTTTTATTCCTGTTGTAAATACATGACTATACATTTACCATATGTTCGCATTTTGAACAGATGTGCAACCCATTTTTGGGCCACTGCTATTAAAAAAGTTGGCATGACTATTTTATAACTTAAAGGGTTACTCCACCCCAAAATGAACATTTTGTCATTAATCATTTAGCCCCATGTCGTAAAAGCTTCGTTCATCTTTGGGACACAATTTAAAGGGTTATACCCAAAAATTTTAATTCTGTCATTAATTACTCACCCTAATGTCATTCCAAACCCATAAGACTTTCATTCATCTTCCTAACACAGATTAATATATTTTTATGGCCACAAAGTTATCCAGATCCAGTAACATAGTAAAAACACCGGTAAAACAGTCCAAAAGCAGGACCAACTTAAGTTTTGTGAGGGGACAGTCAAAAGTCTCCTGGTTTTAATCCAAAATATTATAAATTGTGTTCAAACAAAACTTTTATGGGATTGGAATGACATGTGGGTAGTGATTAATGACAAAATTTTCATTTGGGGTGGAGTAACCCTTTAATGTCTGTATATGTGAAAAGTGCTGGTTCTACAACTCCTACAACTCATGTACAACTTGGAAAAAGCCCCTTAATTCAGTTAAAAGAGTAGTTAATAGTTGTTTTCTTAAAGAAAAAAAAAATTGTCATTATTTACACCTTTATGTATTTTCTAAACGTTTCGTTTAGAGGTGAATTATTCTATTAGGAGTTTGTCACAGTCAGCCTCTGCAGTTTGATGCACCAAAGTTCGGACACACTGCATCTTTAATGTCTGAATGTACACCAGAAGAACGCAGAGTGAAGTAGATTTAAGGAGGTTAAGGAGTTCAGCCTTTCTTACTTCAGCGCACCTCTGAAATAAACCAAACAATTTGTTCTTGGCCATGTTTCAGACCAAACGTTTATCAATTGATTTACACACAGATTACCATTTAAAGATACAAGAGGGGAGGGGGGGGGGGGTTTGGACAGAATGATGATAGTGCTCCGTCTGTAAGATGCCTTGTGAAAGCCCAGGAAATGGACACTATTTCCTTGGCTCTAGTGCGTTGCACCTCGATGTTTATCTGAGGCTTTGTAAAAGCCGAAGCCTTTGTAATGGGCCGTGCAGGGAATGTGTTTACTCTCCGTAGTCATTTACATGCTATATTTCTACATTTAAACATTGTACAGAGACACTGTTCTAGCTGTGGCTCTTTTCGAGTTATCTGCAAACGTGGGTCAGATTTACAATGAGGATCTGAATCACTGACTGCTGACTTTAGAATACATACATCATTTTAATGAGCTACAGAGGCAGTTTATAAAGAAGATCAACCTAGATATATAGTTTACAGTGCAACTTCTCTGTCCTCTGTAAATATTAATATATAAAAAGCTACAGCACATTCAACATATACAGAGCAGCCGCAAACTAACTTTCAAATACTTTACTTTCAATAACTTTCAGATGCCTTGAAAAAAAAATACCTTAATTACTTTGAAATATCTAACTTCCCAATGTCTGACTTTCAAAAAAATATGCTTCTAATTTTTTACTTTTTAAAACTTTTTGTATTTATTTTACTTTAACCGGGGGCTTTGACAAACTTTGCTTGTCTAGTTATAAACTGGGTTACACACAGGTCACACATACCATGTGCTCTTTAAAACCCACAACCCACAGACAGTGAATATCATCCAAATTCTGCTCGTTTTACCATCAAAGTCTATTCTTGACTCTGGTTCACCCAATGAAGGCGCCTACACTGCTATTAAAAGCTCTATATTTAACCAAATATATTAACAGCCCTCACCCTCCCCCATCTCTTGTGAGAATGTCTCTTATGAGGAAACAAAGCAACAGAACAAGCAGGGGCATCATGCACCTAAATAGTGCTGTCATTTTGTAGTATGCGTAGTTACACTGTCAGAAATAAAGGAACTGGGGCAGTATCTTTTGCAAAAGATGTGTTTGTATCTAAAGGGTACATTTTGGTACCTTAAAAGTACATTTGAGTACTTAAAGTTAACATATTTGAGCCTAATAGGTACAAAAGTGTACCTTTTAAAAAGGGACTGCCCCAGTGACAGCTTTTGTACCTTTATTTCTGAGAGTGTAAAGTTACATCTGAACTCGACTGCCAGTGATCTGCATTTTAATGTATGGTAAACAGCAGACCTGACTCGGCCTGCAAGTCCTGCATTGCTTTAGCCTTTCACAAATTCTTTAGCTTATAAAATGTGTTTAAAACATCAGCATGAGGGACTGAAAGTTAGTATGACTGGCAAAAGTGTTTTTTTTTTAAACCCAGACACTGAAGTGGATATATAATCTCAATAAAATTCTTAGTTTTTGGTATTGTAACAGCCATCCTCTCCTTTTGTGCCGTATAGATGAGTGAAACTCTGGTTGCACGTTATAGCATTGCCACAATATTTTCCACTGTTGTTGAAAAAGTTGCCTATATCCACAGTTTTTTTTCAGATATTAAATAAACCACCAATAAAGGAAGACTTTGTCCAATCTAAAGAACTTTTGCTACAGTATAATCAGTTTAACGTTTTTCTTTGGCCATATTAAGTTGTCAAACAGGTCTGCTAGGCAGTATTCAGAAGTGTGCTGTATTTTCTTACTGTCATGCACGCCAACTGACTCCACACCATCTTGCTACTTTAGATTTTTCAAAACATCACAACTACTAACCACCCTCACAGTCACCACCAAGTAAAATAAAAATAAAAATCTCTAACATTGAAGATACTTTTTTTTTTTTTTTTTTACACTATTCTTACACACCAATATGCATTCATTTGCATACCCACACACATCCTTGTTAAAAGAGAGAACAGGTCTTTTCACTTATTTAAATGAACTAAGGGTTAACAGCTCTGTTCAGTATCAGAATAAAAATGAGGTTGCATCAGTTATTGGACGTCCAGTCACTCAATTTTGTTGTTCTCTAATTAGGTGACAAGATCGGTGGCTGATTGCCCAGGGCAGATGACACTGCACTCCCAGCCTCTGCTGGTGTGTGGGGGGGACAGCTTCACACACTCCAATTTCGACGGCTGCATCGAGTCTGCCCTGAAGGTCTTTGAGGTTCTGAAGTCTTCTCTCTGAAAGGGGGGTTGGGAATGTATGCCTTTATTTTGGGTTTTTGTTATAGAGGATGGCACATTGATTTATATTTGAGCCCCTCCCCGAAGGAAGATGGACGTACCGCACAAATGACAGTAGAACTGTCTCGCCTGTTTCTGCAGACATACATTTTGTTACAAAAACCAATTATACTGTCTGTGCCGGATGCTGAGGATTAGAGGACAACAGAGCACTGTGCAAGTTCAGTTGTGACTGAGGCAGATGCCTCATACTGGCATTGATACAATGTCTTCAACTACGGTTTTCTGATGTGCAGCAAATATTATGAATGCTTTCAGGTACTGTCACCCTTCTCCTGTCATAGTCTCCAATTAATAAAGTAATTAAAACCTACTGAAAAGTATCTCTTATGTGGGTAGTTCTCATTCTGTGACGTGACATGCTACACTCCAAACTGTTATTATGCTTTTATCATTAAAATATTAAATTACAATAATTATTATAATGAATATATAATTAATTACTATTAAATCATTAATAATTCAAATATTTACATTTTTCAATATGTACATTTTAACATTTTTTTTAAATACATAATACTTG
This sequence comes from Enteromius trimaculatus, assembly GCA_032361065.1. Taxonomy (NCBI): domain Eukaryota; kingdom Metazoa; phylum Chordata; class Actinopteri; order Cypriniformes; family Cyprinidae; genus Enteromius; species Enteromius trimaculatus. The sequence continues at coordinate 4,339 of JAUMHP010039726.1, read as the reverse complement.
AAATAAAATATAATAACTGTTTTATACTAATATTAATACCTTGTATTATTTTAAAGACTATAAAAGACTAATATTTGTGGTTTAGTAAAAAATTTGGTTTGTCAAATTGCAAGATCATGTAAAATTAACTGTCAAAGGCAAAAAAAGTTATTCAAAAGTAAAAGAGTTAAGTAAGTTTTAAATAACTGTGGGAAATAAGTAATTATTGTGATGAAATCGTTGTGCGCATGCAGTACTCCAAATATTACAAAATATATTTAAGTCTTGAGCAACTAGGGGGGCTATAAAAGTCATTTTGTAGAACAAAATGTTGCCTGTCAGAAATAAAGTTGTAATAATGAAATTGAAATTGTTAGATGTAAATTGACAAATTTGCTGTTGTGAAATGTAGTCGTAATTTATTTATTTATTTATTTTAACAAGGCAGAAATGGGTTTACATACATTCATGCAAATTTTAACCTACAATTTTGATGATAATTAAAATATGTGATGCATCATCCACCCTTGTGTAAGTGTGTGTTTGCTCTGCGTTTTTGATTGCATGACCCTGGAAGAGCTCATAGATAATTTGTGCAAATCAGCCCCATCTTGCATTTGGTTTTTGAGCGCAGGAGTGGGGGGAAAGTTGGCCCAGCTCGGCTGCCACCCCCTGCTGCTCTGTGTGCAGTAATTCTGCTTAGATGAGTGAGAGCAGCCATTGACCGACTTGTGCAGCTTAGTGATGCTGCATCTGGGCCATAATCTGGGACAAAATGTTTGGCAGGCAGTCTAGAGAGAGGGAGAGTCGCTCGTAATCCAGACGTAATTACAGCCGGGTGGGCCCGGGGCCCACTGCACAGCTGGGCCTGCCTCATTCTCTTTCTTAACCTCTCCCCTTCTCTTTTTCTTTATCAGTTACTCCCCCACTTCAAACTGCTCTTCTCACTACTAATATTAGCCTCTGTGACCTTACCAGGATTTTATTACTCCCCTCCTGACATACAGCGCACTATTTCATCAATACAGCGTCAACAAACCACCTCAAGACGGATGGGTTCATCTACACTTGTGCATTTATCATGCATCTGACGCTTAGCATGCTCTCTCTATTTTCTAAAGGTACAGTCTGAAACACAGATTCACTGCCTTGACAAATATCAAGCCAATTCTGCGCATCTCTAAGCTACTGAAATTAGAAAATAGGCTTCATTTTGACTGACTTTTCACATGATGACTTTCAGAACTACTGTATATATGAGGATTTTTTCTGAATGTCTTTTATTTGTGTCCTGCTTTAAAAAGATTGATTATGTGCCGCTGTGATTTTTCTGTAAAAAGCAACCATGCATGTCTTCCACGTTAAACAAATACCAAGGCCAGGCTTCAGCAAGTATTTTGTGTGGTAGTGCGGCAATACTTATCAAGTTATCAAGAGCAGCATATAAGCGAAGTCTCCAGTCTGCTTTGATTTAAAAGAATAGAAAAAAGGTTACACAGATAAAGCTCATCCTTTCTGCTTTATTATATATGAATAAAAGCCTTATGTATGTCTTCCTCTTTCTAGCTGTGTTGGTCTGATCTGCTAGAAAGAAACAGAGAGCAGCAGAGAGAAAGAGGGAGGCTTTACTCTAATGGATACATTATTCATACAAGTCATCCTGCAAGGAATAGAGCTCAGCTGCCTGGGTTGCAAAAGCCTTGCCACAATGTTGCATCAGCCACCTCGCTTTCATTAATACGCGCATTACCGTCTAGAGGTCTTTGATCTTTTTTTAGCAGTCAATAAAAAAGAATGGGCTATGGTTGAACACTCCATCGCAGGGTTGAAATTGTTAGTGATTTGATTTGGGTTGAGGATGTCTGCCCTAAAAGGCTGATGGACAGGCGTCGGGGTAATTATGAGCTGGCGAATGTCGTGCCTCTCTCGTGCAACACAGTCAGGCAAAGCCTTTGTTTTGCTGCCAAGGCTCGTTTCAAATGTTCCCCAGACTCCTTTCGCTTCTTACTTTCATCCCTGTCTGAAATCTTCTTGCTCCCTTTTTCTTTTATCCTCTTTGTTCATACCTGGTGACATTTCGCATGCTCACCAAGGTCCCTCCAGACCCTTTCTCTTCCCCCCCTGACTGTTTTCAGTCCTCCCTTTCTAACCGTGCACACCGTAAAGCCGCAGAGCGTGTTGCCGCAGACATGAGGATCATAGCTCCACTGACCTATTTTTATAGGCTATTCCGACAGAGCGTGGCTCGTGCATTCTGGGTATCTGATTTGCATTTTTGCTAAGTCACTGGCAGATGGCACCAGAGCTTGACGAGATAGCGGTAGGCTAATCCCTACCCAATTGACACAGACACACACATACAATCCTCCTCGGCATCATACACAATCCCATCCCCCACTCTGAGGTAGATGAATGGCGGTCATGTGTGTCCTCTTTAGGTAGACCCCCCTAGAGCAGGATGAAAAGCGCTGGCATCATATCAGAAGTGCTTAGGCCCTCACTCACACTGAGAATGGAAAGACATTTGTAGCTGGATTCAAGGGCATCACTAATAAGATTTTTCCCCCTTCATATTTGGTTAGAAGGAGAGATGTTTTCTGGGAGGAAATGAAAGGAGATAGTGCCTGGGTTTAGGGATATGAGGATCCTGTTTGTGTGTGTGTGTGTACGAGGCAGACAGGAGATTGGGATGTTTAGACTCCTCTCCCTCTTTCACATCTCTAGGGAGCTCAGGCTTGTTTAATTAGAGGGGTGGTGCTACGGGTAATGGCCGCTGACGTCATCGCCTCCTCTTCTCGCTCTCCCGCTTTTCCTCACAGGCCTAACAGCATGGCTTTCTCAGCAGTCAATATACCCAAAAGCTCTTTATTGATCTGGGAGTGACGGCAGCGAACTACTCTTAGGTAAAGGCTAGAATGCACTGTATGACTTTGGTACAGTTTTTTGAATCGATTTAGTAGTCATCTCTAATTTTTGGTCAGTCAGAATTGACAGATTTTGAGGGAAATTGCATAGTTTATGATGGGCGCAAGCTTCAAAGTCAACCGTTTAGTGCTTGATGTCCAATTTTTCTCTGTAACCATTTACAAAGCCGGCAAGCGGATGATGCGTAGTGTTTTTGAATCTCTTCAGAGCAGTCACGTTATATATTCCAGCTTTCAAGCAACCAACCCAGGCTCTTTAGAAATACGTGCCTGTGGTAACATTTCTGCAGTGTTATATTTCTCTGCTTATTGCACTTTTTGCAACACTTGGTGCTTGTAAATTTTTCCAAAACATGAATCTGGTAACATTTTATTATGTTGGTCACTGTAAAGTACCACCCACACTGACTAAACCTAACTGATAGCATTAACAAAAGCAAACATGAGATAAAAACACAGTTGCTGAAGCAACCATGCCATTTGTTGCATGCTTGTCTAAGTCTTTGAGCTCTTTGGCCATGTTTCACAGGGCTTGTACCATAGCTGTACCACCAAGCAACATTACAGCAATACATATGGGCCTAGTTATGTGATACTGTGTATATACAATCAACTTTAGATATAATGCAACTCTAATTACCCTAGCATATCACTGCTCATGATGTTACAGTACTTAAAACATAAAATGTAGTGATGAACAGCAGCATTTAAATATTATAATTAGCTTATAATATATTGTACAAATTGTTATAATAGCATTTTATGATTCGCTGTGTCCAAAAAGAAAAGCTAGCTATTCATTTTAAAAGCTAGGCTGCTGTCACTCTGCTAAAATAAATGTGGTTAAGTTAGTAGCTTTGCTCCTTCTCAGTACTGATAGCAGCATGCCAGCTGTCAATCTGATATCAGCAGCTGCACATTAAACTGTCATTTCTTTCCACTGTCCTGCCCAAAGACTGGCTCAGAAAGCTAGACATCAAGGTGATTTAAGCACAACCCGTCCAACTAGTGCAAGCCTCCTGCCTGGGTTCTTCTCAGGAATTGTTTTGAGAGTGCAGAGAGTCATTAACAACCCTTATGCTTTGCGCAACGCTAACAGGATCCGCGCCATCTGTAGCTTGTGAAATGGTGCCACACCACAAAGTAGGCCTTGTCAGGGAAACGTGCGTCCCCATAGGATGGAAAAATCACAAATGAGATCTCTTTAATATCTCAGTTGTTTTAGTAGCAGGAAGAGTGATGCAATTGTTCCATACTCTTACAACAATATATATATATTTTTTGTTAACATTTATATTTTTCCCAAACTAATTTTTGTTGCACTTTTTTTCTATCCTGTTTTAAATTTGGTGCCTTAACGTAAGGAAAATTTCATAAATGTATTGTCACAATTCTTTATATAATCTATATTATCTATATTATGTATGTGTATATAT
>JAUMHP010039725.1:0-10294 GCA_032361065.1 Enteromius trimaculatus | reverse complement strand
CTCTGGTGGCGTCGTAAGGCTTGTAGATTTGACTCCGGTTCTGTCAGTCTCTTAGCTTTATACCGTGTGTTCATCAGCACCAGCAAGTTCAGGAACTTTCCAGGTAGTTCTGGATTCGTCCATTGGAGGGCAGCATAGAGAGAACTGATGACCCTCACCAGTCACAAGATGACTGATAAACATCTATTAAACTGGACTATCTATTAATTATAGGTTCTAAGAGTTCTTACTTGTAGGTCAGATAACACTTGGAATGAGAAACACAAAAACGCATTGTCACATCATTCATTAAACAATAGAGTTGATGTACTGTACATTTCCATAGAGATTGATCTCTTCTGCTCCCAAGACAACCCCACAACACGCATAACACAACCACCAGCATTCAGTAACAAAGCCTTCAACACAATTCACAAATCTGCTTTTCAACCTCCTGTCTTTAAAATGCATCAGCTGTGAAGGATGGATAATTGTGACTTAGATGACTTATCAATATCTGAGGGGAAATTAAACCCTTCGTTCAGATCCAATATAACACAGTACACAGCAACAGTGGAAAGCAGTGTCAAAACTTTAACATTACATCTACAGCCCAGTGACGGAGGTGCTTCTTGTAATATTGTAAGTATTAAAAAATACATGTCGTCTTTAAAAATACATGTTTAATTGTGACTGTAATAGCCTGTATTAATATCAGATGCTGCAGGTATACCTCGCAGTAGTTAGTCATTAGATATGAATAGTGTTGTGCTTGTTACTCAAAAAGAAAAAAGTAATTTCCTGTTAATAGTTCTTTATTACTTTACTCATCACTTTCTGGTAACAGTAATATTTACACTACTAGTTACATTTCCCCCATGTCTCACAGAAGCTGTAATTGTGTACTTTCCTCACAATTCTTCTGTTAATAACTATTTATTTCTAAATCATCATTAGATCCACTTTGGGTCACAGTCAGAAGTTATTACAATCATTCAATGGTGGCTTTTAGGTAAAAATGTAAAAATTATCAATCTCATTAATTGTCGTGTAATTGTCGCCATAATTTCTCTGTTAAATTTCATGACGTATTTCATCAAAGAAATCACATAAGTTTGTATGAAAATGTTTTTTTTTTTTTATTCTATATGCAATATCTTTGAGGATGAGAGGGATGTGGGTGGATAGCCGTGTAATAATGCCACATCTTAAACATCAGTGTTCAGATCATCTTTTCTCCTGACAAAATCAGTACTTCTGTTCGCTAAATGTAAGCTTGTCCATACATTACACACGCATCTAGGAATTACTGGATTGTTGGATTTCAAGTAAGAAGCTGTTGTATGGAACTGCAATATTATGAGTGAAAACTTATCAGTAATTAGTTAAGCAATTTACTGCAAAAAGATAATAATATAATATTAGTAATTAGTTACCCAACACTTTATTAGACAGCCAAAACATGTTACAGCACATTCTGAACAGTATTTTGTTTTGTTTGTGAGGTGAACTGTCTATCTTTAAAATTAATGCCAAGTGTGTTGACATTTAGTTTCTAACGCAACAATATTAAAACATGTTCTTGCATCACTGTATTTTTTATGTGTGTAGATAGTTAAGAGCAAAAGAATATTAATCTTCTACGCATCATATTCTCCCAGTTATTTGGGGATGGATCAAGAACCATTAAACTGGAAGATGGGTTAAATAAAGTCGAGATTGAGGTTGTGTCTGAAGATGGCTCGTCAAAGCTGTACAGCATTGCGGTGAATAAACTGTCCTCCAGAGCAGCCCAGCTGAGCGATCTGACCGTAGAGGGAGGACACGACCTTCACCCTGGCTTCTGTCCAGCTACCTACGACTACTCCTGTGAGTCAGACCTTCATGATGATGTCCTTCTCACAGCTGTTCAGATGAAGTCATTGTGTTTGTGTGGTTTAGGCTCTGCTAGTTTTGATTGCTGTGAGGTGAGAGTCCGTCCTCAGACAGCAGACAGGAGCATGCAGACCACTGTCAATGACGCTGCTTGCTCTGAACCCATCACGTTAAACGCGGGAGAAACCGTCATTATTATAAAGGTGACGTCGGCAGATGGCGCCAACACTCAAGTAAGAACAAAAACACAGCAGTACTTTTTCTACTGGTTAAGCAGGGCTGGATAAATTACTTACAGTCTTATTACTCATAACAGATTAGATTGTTGTTGAAACGTAGGATATAAAAATATTAAAAGAAAGTTAATGACAATTATCAACATGAAGTCTATTAAACACTGCATCACACCGAGTTTTCCCAACCTGGGGTCAGTGATTTTGATGGAAAGCTATGATTTAAATCATAACAAATGTCAAATTAAGACTAATTATTTTAAAATAACAATTAAAACAAAACGAATTAAAAAAATAATGATGTTATTAGTTTTCCTGCATGTCATGTGACAACTAACCAAAGAGAGAATGTGTTACTTCATTTATTAAACATTTATTTTTAAATAATTTGGGTGAAACAGGTCCAGCTCACATAGAAGGTTTGAGAAATCTTGTATTATATGTAACTAAGATATAACATAAATTTGTGCATGTGTTTGAAAGCCTTTTTACAGACATAAGCTACTGAGTGATCGTTTTAATAAAAAATAATCAGTTAATGCATTTTCTAATTGTTAAGAAAACACTCCTTTTTTTCTTTTTGGTGTAATTATAGACACTCATTTCTGATAAATGAACTTTTTTAAACAGGTTTACACAGTAAGTGTTACTAGAGAGCCAGTTCCTCTAGCTGTGGTGTTCTGTGATGTGAAGGACCAGATGGAGTTTGAGTGTCCGGTGTGCTTAAGTGCTCTGCACAAACCTGTGTCCATTCATCAGAGGTGAGAGGATCATTTCTGCGGTCAAACCCTTAATACATTCAGACATTCCCATTAGTGTGTGTGTGTCATGTTTGTATGCAGTGAACCAAAGACAATATTTTCAGCTCAGTACATTGACATGCTGACGCGGAGGTCAAAAGTCCATCCATTTACTGAGCGTCCTTTGGGAGAGGGCTGGAAAGTTCTGGAGTCAGAGCTCGACCAGAGAATGTCTCACGCTCCTGTCAAGTGCTTCTTCTCATATCGTGGTATGAATATCACTACAGCCACAAATAAACATTTGTTAACAATGCCTTAGCAATCTCATAGCTTCAGTTTGTCTCAGTCCCTGTTGAAAAAAAAAAAAACAGCATATGCTGGTTAGTTATGATCTGAAGCTGGGATGCTGGTTTAAGCTGATCCTTTTCTGGTATAAGATGGTGCTTTGCTGGTCTTAAGCCTGTTCCTTTTCTGATTTAAACCAGTCCTTTTCTGCTGTAAGCTGCCTGTTTTCTAGTTTAAACCGGTCCTTTGCTGGTCTAGAGTAGAGGCTCTCTTCTTTAATTGATGGGGGCCATAAACATTTTAGCATTTAGCATCATAGCGTTATATTTTGTTATTTTAAAAGTGAATTTGGAATTCAAATCAAGCTGTTTTATGATTATTTCAATATGTTTAATAGGATGCAGGAAGCAGATAAGATATGCAGAGATTGGAGCACATGCAAAAGAGTGCCTTTACAAACCGTCATCAGATCTAGATTCTGTGGTCAGTCTGACAGATTCAGTGCATTTCTGAATTTCTCTTCAGTCGTATTTATTTCTGTCTGGTTTAACACTGCTTGGTAAGCCTTTCTTAGTGTTTTATTCAATCATTTATATCACTGCAGGAAGTTACAGATACAGGGTGGTACAGAAAGTATTTTGCATCCTCGAGTAACATGGAAATAATGAGTGATCACACACCTGAGGTAAGGACAGTACACTGTGTTCTTGATGCATGCGGCAATACAGTATATATAAAACTGCACCTAGTTCTTCCTGTTCAAATAGACTCGAAACTGGGAGAAAAGACTGGAGATGGCATTTGGAGAACATGACGTAGCTAGTCTGGTTGCTCATGCAGAGGAACACTTCAAACTGTACAAGAAAACACTTCCCAATCCAGGTAGACCTGTCAGAACCACAATTATGACCGCTTCTTAGATCCCATTTCCACCATAGTGGAATAGACTATGAGTTTTCTCTCTTAATAAACTTCTCTAGCAAGCATGGAAATAATTATTATGTTGACATTTCTTCAGGTGAAGTTAAGCAGTATGATCCGGGAGAGTCACCTCTAGATCATCTGGAGCAGGCTGCCATCCACTACGCTACTGCCATTAAGATGAAACCCCGCGAAGCTAAACTGCACTTTCTTCTTGGGCAGACACTAGAAGAGCACTACTACGCAACAGAGATGTACGGCCTGAAAAAGGAGGTAGGAATTGAGTATAGAGATAATAGCTATTTTTCCATAACTTCTGCGCAAATATTGCATAAAACATCTGGGAATAAAACATAAAGTCAATGACAACAAAATCTCATGCAGTCACTTCCTGCGACTTCGGGCGACAAAACTCGATTTAAATTCAACATCTAATGTCAATGTTGAATTTATGTCCAATTCGGACATCAGCTGACGTTGATATGTTGTTTTTAGATTGTGTAACCAAATTCCAAAGTTATATCAACATCAAAATGATGTCAAATACTGAAGTTAACCATAACCATTAACCATTCATCCAAAATGCAATGTCTGTCTGACATTATATAGACGTCCAGTGCCTGGTGGGTGTGTTACAAGATCAGTTCATTGGTTAATCAAGTTATCCCATCACTTCATGCAAAATCACACAACTATTTTGATACATATGGTGGAATTTGTACAGTAAATAAATATTTGGTAGTTTATGCAGGTTTATATATATATATATTTAGAATTCATGCACATCTTCCATTCAGCATTTTTTAGTTCACCCAGGATAGTCCACCTAAAAAAGAAATCTCTGTCATTATTTACTCACCTTCAAGCCGTTTGAAACCTGTAAAGTTCTTTCACTGAACACACACACAGTACTGTACCACTGACCTCTATAGTATTTATTTATTTTTTTCCTGTACAATGGAGACACTGAAGGTTCATGACTTCCCAGTATTCTGTTCACTGATATGATATGTGGCTTTTGAATGTCAATCAATTAACAAAAAATATATATGTATAAAGTAAAATCTGTGCCATACTTGTTAACATTGAAGGAGCTTAATATTATAACTATTAATTTAAGTGAACTTAACCGAATCCTCATTAATAATCATTCCATTATAATGTAAATGTCATTTAGCTGTTCCTGTAATACAGTGTGTTGTATAATATGGTAAAGTGATACTCTCAGCTCTCTCTGTTTGCCCCCCCACTCCCACCTTTATTTTTCACTTTCATTTTTAAAATAAACAAGGAATTAATGTTAGTAGTATTTTTGTGTTGTGACTGCACAGGCAGAGGCATTTATGTCTCAGACATGTAAACTAGATGGACTGATTGTAGTAAATAACGCCTGAAAGGTGTCTTAAAACCTCTGAAGGACTGAACTAGGAAAGACACACTGTAACGGCAATAAGTAAAAACACATTAGCATAGCTAGTTCAGAAATGCTTCATTAATTGAGTTAATTTTTTTTAATGCATTAAACAGATCATATTTGAATATATGTCTGCTACTCTAAACATACAAATCTGAAGGGGGAGATGAAATAAACAACAAAGCCATATGAACAGTAAATACCAAAGTGAAACACATTTTCAGAAAAATGCTATTTAAACTTATAAGTGCAGCGTGTCTAAGCACCTCAAAACCTCTAGATGACATAAGTGTTACATCAAGCTGATTTTACTCAACAGTGAGTATATATTAATACCGGTCTCACATGAAAGAGCCATATGCTAATACTGTCTGAAACCCCACAGGCTCAGGAAGATGACCAGGATCTGGGCCAGGCCGAGTCTGCCGGGAGGCAGGAAGAGATCTTGGCCATCTGCAGGCTTCATGGCTTTCCTGGAACACCGACACCAGAGAAGCAGCTCCGAGCGCTCGACATGGAGCTACAAGACCTCAAACAGCAGGGCCACTCAGAGAAGACTGATTACGTCCAGACACTATTCCTCTGGCTCTCAAAACAGGCTGGAAAGGTGCTTATGTTGCTTTTTTTGGGGCCAATAAATCACACTGCAAGCATAAGTGTGACATTGCCAGCATGAAAAGGCATATAATAGAGCTTAATGTTTGCTGCCTTTATATTTCATAACAGACAACCAGAATTATTGTGCAGTACTGCCACAGAATGTCAAGCAGATTACTAGGACTAGATTATTTACAAATTACTCTTTACATTGTAATATGTTGTGTAACTACTTGATACATTTCTAACAAATTATTTAAACTGTTCAATTCTTTTTGAAATTAAATCTTTGTTTCCCTGCGGATCGACAATAAGCGCCAACTAATCAGATGACGACTTCGACACTGTTAAAGCGTTTCCAGTCAAGTGTACTATTTGCATCAGATGTTTAGCCAATGCTCCGTGGGCGTGACATCTGAGGCTGAGACTAGGATAGGTTAGAGAAAGACCTCTGCGCAGGATAGGGTGGGGTCCTCTGCGGAAGCTGGGATGAAACCCCTGCAAATGTTGGAAACCTCTGCAGAGGTGGGATAGATTAGAGAAAGACTTCTGCGGAGGCGGGCGAAACCTCAGGGAAGGTAGAGAAAATGTGAAGGGGTTGGGTGGGTGGCCTCGGTGGAGGCAGAGAAGAAGGAGAAGATTGGGAGGAAATGGTTCAGAAATGACAGGAGGAGGAAATGTTTGAAGGGAAGGATTTTTTGTTTAAATAAATCATTGTTGATAGAAGGGAGTAGGAGCCTCAGCAAAGGCGGGAAAGCCCGGAAATGGGTTCAAAGCTTGGATAGGGTTGGAAAGGGTTAGCATAGCTTGACAGATAGATGCTGGATTTGTTCGGATGTATGTCTTGCTTCAGAGGACCAGTGGCTGAGAGTCTGGATCTGGTTGGGGGCGAGACCACTTTCTGCAGCTGAAGTAGCTGCTCCAATCCTGAAGGAGTGAGAGGAGAATCTCTCAGGGGAAATTCCAGAGTTGGAAAGGACGGCTTTGATGGTGGGGTGAATGGCTGGGTTGAACAGGGAATTAATGGTAAATTCTGGGGCCAGCGTCCTGAATTTCTGAAACAAAAATCAAGACAGAGAGTCAGCAATGGTATTTTATTTTCCGGGGATATGTTTAGCAGTAATGACAAACTGATCTAGGGCAGAAGTCCAGACTAGGCATCTGAGAAGGGGCATGATAGAGGGGGAGTGGGAGCTGTGTTTATTTATGCAGTGTACGGTAGCATCGTTGTCGCAAAGAACTACTATGCAGGAGGCTGGCCATTCTTTACCCCAGAGGGCGGAGGTGACGACTATGGGGTTAAGCTCGAACAAGGCTGTAGAAGCTGAGTGGGATGGGTTCAGCTAGTTCGGCTAGTTCGGTGGGCCAGGGGGAGGCAAACCACCAGTTGTGGTAGAAACCTCTGAACCCGACTGCGTCGGTGAATAACTTGGTGTTGACAGGGGCAGCTAGGAGATCTTTTGGACAATTGAACAATTGGCCGTTCCCTTGGGAAAGGAATATGACCCAGAGTTGGATTTCGTGAAGGCAGTGTTAATGTACCTTTGTGTTCGAGGGAGATGATGCCTTGTTGGATGATGCGCATGGCAAAGTTAAGATGCCCCAGGATGGAAAAGAGTTCACGTTTAGAACAATGGGGCTGGGTGAGGAGGTTGGAAGCTAACAGGGTAATTCGGTCAATTTTCTCTTTGCGATGCTTTGAATTTCTGGGAGTCTAGATGAATGCCAAGAAATTCAATGCATGTGCTGGGACCCAGTGTTTTCTCCTGGGCTACGGGGATCCCTAGGTCTTTGAAGACTTTCAGGAAGTCATCAATCATCAAGGAGATGGAAGAGGTGGTGGATCTGATAATTATTAGACAGAATCCAACAGATCGCTACTGAGAGAATGTCGAAAATCTTGGGACTGCTTTTACATCCGAATGTGAGGCGGACTGCGAAGTAGAATTTATTCAGCCATTGAATGCCAAAAAGGTTCCAAATGTCGGGGTGGACAGGCATAACTTTGAATACGGATGTCCACTTTTGCTATCCATGCGCCCTGACCGACTTTCTTAATTATTTCAGTGGCTTGGTCGACCGTGCTGATCGGCTGGGATGAAGTGGTGGCGTCCGAGAGGTTTGTATTGAGGATGTTTAACAGGTCCGTTTTGTTGGCTTTGCTGGGAAAATGGATGCCTGCAGTTGAGAGAGTGTGGCAGAGAGTAAGTATAGTCAATTTTCCGGCTGAAGATCGAGCAGATGTGTATGATGAAGCCGGGATGGATGAGCAGGTCTGGTGGGCGGTGGTGAGCGAGATTGGGGCTGTCTAGCAGGAGAGCTGGGAGGCCGTGTTGGCCTGCGTCCTCTAGTGGCCACTACAGGCTCTTGTGGAGGCTCGAGCGGGGCAGCAGCAGCTTGCTGGCTGGGTGGAGCTCGGCGAGGAGCTTAGACTCAAAAGACAAGATAAGGAAGGAAAGGAAATGGGTTTATTTATAGTGGGAAGGATGGATGTGATTGGGCTGGTGAGATGAGGAGATTAATTAGATATTGCGGTGCCAGCCGCAATTGATTTCGTTCACGCTCCTCCTGAAACTTGTTTTTTGCAAAACATCACATAGTCATTTCATTTTTTTGAAAAATATGATAGCAGTACACCCCTAGGCAGCAGTTCAGCAGGTTTTCTTATCTATTGTCTTATTTGACCATTTTTATTTTCTTTTCCTTTCTTTTCTTTTTTTTCTTTGCAAAATGTAATTGAGATCAGAGAAACTATGTCTTCTGTTGACTGCAGTAGTGTTTGTCTGCTCTATCACAGCAGGACGGCGTTAGTGTTGTGTCTGAGGAGAAGTGTTGGCTCTCTCGAGCTCTGCTGAAGTATCTGGATGCCTGCTCTCTGAATGCAGACAGCTGGGAGTATAACCTTCACGTGGGCCGTTTGCAGCTGCTGCAGGGCAGGAGTAAAGAAGCGCTGACACACCTTCAGACTGCTCTGTCCCTCCAGCCTCGTCACACAGCTGTCAGGTCTGACCATCACTGATGCTTTCAGACTTTTACTGATTCAGGCCAGTTGCCTCAGGTTGCCACCACAGGCATATTTGTTTCTAAAGTTAAAGCTGCAGTCTGTACGTTTTGTTACCATCTACAGATATTCACTATACTTCAGAATCACAGATTCTATATCTTGAAAGCATGACACAAATAAGATGTTTCACCAACAACAACAAAAAAAAAAGGTACGGACTGCAGCTCTAAAATGTTAGCTAGTTTGATACAATGCCTTATGGTTTTTAAATTAATTCTTGTGTTTTCCTTTACATCTGAAGCATTATTTGATGCCTCTAACACTGGCAATGGGAGTATTTAATCTATAGCATGGAACAAAGTGTGTCATATTAGTCTGATTTGTGTTTGGACGAGCTCGGGTCAGGCCTGTGTTTGTTGTCAGTTCTTCACAATCATGTTTTTTTTAGGTTTTATACTGGCTTGGCACTGCTGCAGCTGGAAGAGATGGCCGTGACCAACAAGCGTGAGATTGTGTTGCTTCTACAGCAAGGCCTGGAATATGTTATGGCTCAGTTCTTTGCCTCACATGATCACAAAGAGTATGTTAAACATATCACTTTTACAGTTTTAATTCATATACTGTATATGTATATTCAGTTTACCTGTCTTTTTTGCAGACGGCCGCTGTGGGACGCTGGATATGATTGGTCAGTCGTATATGCTCAGTTTCTACGTGGTTGTCTCGGTTTGGCAGCTTTGCTGTCCAGGATCTCATCCTCTGACCAGACCATGAGTTCAGAGCAAGTCTATCACATGTATGTTACACAGATCTTTGCAACAGTTGGGTCTTGAAGGAATAGTTCACCAAAAAATTTACATTTCCTGAAAATGTGCTCATCCTTGTCCATCCGAGATGTAGATGATTTTGTTTCCAGCATTAATGGAGCCATACAAAGCCAATTTTCCACAAGCTAATATGATTCTTTAGGGTCTTAATGGATAGTTTGTAATATAGTTTGTTTTAAAATTTCTCAAAGATAATTTAAAAAACGCAAATTTTCCCCTGTTAAAAAAGCTCTTTAGAAATCACTCTGTTCTGTGTACTTCCGCTGTAAATCTTCATGAGCTCTGCTGACCCCGCCCTTTTTTCCGAGGTGCTCTCAGTATTCATAGTGAAACTTGCTAATCAGCACATTATTAGGAAAGACGATTTGCAAAGATTCATTAAAAGACATTATACTCACTGCTTCTGTAGGTGAGGCTGG
>JAUMHP010039724.1:0-10298 GCA_032361065.1 Enteromius trimaculatus | reverse complement strand
TCGGCTGACCTACTTATACTCGCGCCGCGATTGAGTTCAGCTGATCCTAATCAGCGTCTGCCAATGAAAATCATTGGTGTGTTTGTACACGCAGAGTTGTTTTGGCATCTCGAAGCGAGATTCCTATTCGTCGGTCTTTCGTCGGTCCTTCTTCAGGGAACGAGGGTTACAATACGTAACCGAGACGTTCTTCTCCTCCCCCCTTGTCTCCTCTGTGTCATTAGTGTGAGACCAGGTTCAACAACATTCAGCTTTGTGTCTGGGAAGAGTGACTGGTCAATAGGAGACATGCCAAACTCCATTGAGAAAAAGCCATCATCCACCTGCAGGTATTTCCTGTCTTTTACATTATAGCGTTAATGATATGGATATGTTGTGCTGTAACAACAGTCGTCAGAAAAAAAAAAAAAAACAACAACTCAATTTTACTGGATTTCAAACAGGTTAGATCGACGGAATAAATTGGTAGCTTATACTAGAAGACACAACTGCCAAGTTGAATCCAGGTGAGTGGTGGTTTGCGAGGCCAAGCGGTCACGGGCTAAAGTCTGGAAGGCAAACACAAGTGAGACAGCGTAAGCGTCAGCTTGGAGTCAATGCTCAGTTTACTGGTGGCCGGGCTGCTGCATTTAAGCTTGGGTTTCCCGTGACAGATTGGCCCGCGGTGATTGTTCCCAGGTGCTTGCGATGATTGCCAGGGCGATGCTGATGATCCACGGGGTTTCCCATCACAATATATATATGAATAAAAATATAAAATAGGTATAAAAATAATTACGTTTGTTTTGCTAAACCTATTTATTTATCGTTATATTGATTTTGTCATATAAATAATTAAATAAATTAAAAAAAAAACATTGTCCTGGGTAAATTACCTGTGTGAATTGCGACTGGCTGCACAAATGGTGTAATATTTTAGGACATAGCCTACATAAGTATTTGTGGCATAAATTTTGAAAGCATAACAACTGAAAGTCTGAAACGTCAGTCAGTAAAGCATTTATTAACAATGGCAAATGTTTATAGTAAAATGTTATTGCAGCCCTGTAGCCTATGAATACATAAAAATGCATATTTTTAATTAAATAAACAATTTTTGGGCTGTTTTTGGTTTCAGAATGTGTGCTTAAATAACAAAATCCAGGTTTATGACTACACTAGAAGTGACGTTTCCCCTCAGGTACACTGCTTGTTTCCAAACTGACTTGCTGAAATCGAAATGTGGACAGAGAAGGAAATCGCCGTTGCGAGTCTCGTTCACTGTGAAGCAGGAGCAGCCGGCATAGGATTCTCTAAGGTCTTAAAGCCTTCATCGAGGGGCTACGTGTTCAATTCAAACAGTAATTTGTCTAGAAAGAATGGTTAATTATAAATAGCCCTAATATTAGCTAAATTGACATGACATTAAGATTGTGTAGTAAGCTACCATTATCTGGTTACACTATCATTGATTTAAAAGTCCTTTGAGCTGATGTCAGCTTTAAATTTACAAGAGATCAGGACCTGTCACGCTTACTAAAAATACAGTTAAGTCCAGGGATCAGGGAAATGGTAGTAAAAGGTCAATATTAATAATAATAATACTAATATTACCTATTAAATCGCTTCTAGATGCGCTGTGCTCATTGTCACATTGGACATAAATATGGTGGACGTGACGTCTATGGAACTCATGGATACTGTTATTATCATTTGCAGCATTATATATTTTTTAATTATACTGAAATTAGGGATTCACGGTTCATGAATCCTATATGATAGTGTCATAATGGGGGTTCCCACCTTGCTTCCTCTGGAGGGAACACTCACTAGAGTACTAACCGGTCATCCCATTATGCCTCATATCTGGGAATGAGCAAACACCTGCACCTCATCTTGATTTCTTGATTTGTCTCGATTTGCCTCGGCCATCAATTCTGAACATTTTTCCCTGAGTTATTCTGACTAGTTGTCAACCTCGGACTGTTAGTCTGTCTCTGATTGTTTGCCACCTGCTCCGACCATTGCTATCTCTCCTTGGACTGTGATTCTTGCTGACTGCCCTGATCTCTGTTTTGCCCTTTGCATGTTTGTTGTTTATTGACACTGCCTGTACGACTTTAATAAACACTGCGAATGGATTCCTGTCTGCCTGGTCCAACTTTACAGATAGTGTTTTTTTCTCTCTTTTCTTTGTGTCATTAGTGGAAGATCAGGGTCACATGTGTCCAGCTCTGTGTCTGTGAAGAGTGACTGGTCAAAAAAAAGCATGCCAAACTTCAGTGAAGGAAATCCACCACCTGGCGAAAGGTATTTCACATGTTTCTTAATTTTGGTCGGACTGTGATAGGAAGTTTATCAGTGAATATCTAATATGAACATGTTTTGGTAGTTTACATATTACCAAAAATTACCATGTTACCAAATATTTTCCACAGCAACATATCTTGCTTGTCATGTGACACATCATGACACCACATCATAGCCACAATAGCTGTGAGTCATGTATCACTTTATTTCATTTTTCCTGATTTATTCAAAATATTCACAAGCCTGTTAATTAAATTATGAAGTATCTGATATTCCGATTTTGAAATACATTTCAGTAAATTTTGTACTTTAAGCACTGTTATGATAACATACCACGCTAGTTGATCTTTGCCACCATGTTAGTTTGTGCTGAATCTGAGCTGTAGAAATTATAACACCAAAATGAATCCTCTCTCAACTGACATTAAAGTAAGTTTCTGGTGAGGAGTGAGAAGAATAGAGTAAACTTTATTGCTAACTACACTATGTGTATATGATATCAATAAAACACGTTGTCAAATTATATCTGTAAGGATTATTATTGCCACTGAACTAAAGTAATGATGCACCGAAATGAAACTTTTTTGTTTCTCCATGTTTTCACCTTTGATTAACTGAAAGAGCCAACAAGTGACTTTTACTGTTTTGTCTAGCTTTTCAAAGATAAAATCAGTTACAAAACAACATTACAACACGAATTATGTTCCAAGTTTACTTTGTTTTTAACTACACATTGAACAAACTAAAGAAAACTAAAACAGGCTTGTCTACCCCTCTCATGTGAGCATTGTAATTGGATGAACCTAATCTTGTCTGCATCACGCATGTCAGCAAGACACAGCCACAGATGGCACTGTTGGACCACCATAGTGGACATCACACGACCCAGGGCACGCACCGTAACCTTCGTCGCACAAAGCGCGAGGTCCATCGCGTCAAGGAAGCTCTGCGAGAACTTACGGGTCATGGCCACCCTCGTGCAAAGCCTTTAGTGCCTTGGCCTGATGAACTTGCAACAATGCCATGGCATGTACGGAAGCGCAGCGTCTCCACAGGCTTTGTAGGCATCATCGACCAGGGCCGACAAGTGCTTACAGGCCCAGGATACCAGATACCAATGATCCATCCGAGAGGGTTCAGGACGTTGTGGGGGTACCCACTCGATCCCGACTCCCCTGGCGGCCCGGGCAAGCATAGCAACCAGCTCAGGATCAGAATCCGGGATGGTTGAGCGCCATCGGAGGCCGCTCCGGAACCGGATGCCTCATCTCGCGAGCCGTACTCTCCTCCCGATGCTGTGACAGATATGTGGTCGTCAGGGGGAGCCCCAAAGGAAACATCCGGCACCGATGGAAACTCCATCAGTGTCGGAGCGCATGCAACAGGGGGCGCTCCCCGAGGGGTGTTCCTCACTGTTACTGTCAGGCTGGCCCTGTCTCCCCCGGAACCAGAAGCTCCATGGACGCTGCCAGCACGAGCACCAGAACGCGGAAGAGAAATGGGGACTTCCCCACCGGCCATGTAATTCTGCCTTGTCCGCAGCTCCGATATGGTCATCTTCCCACAAGGAGAACATGAACCATCCACGAATGCCGCTCTAACCTGCTCAATGCCCAGGCATGTAAGGCAGTGCTTGTGACTATCGCCAGCGACAGGTAACGGCCACATCTAGCAAACGTCTTTGAAAAGACGTACCACTCGTTGGTACTCTTTTAGCTTTGCTCTCTTTGTGAAAGGCTGAAGCTAACAGGGAAGATGGTCGCTCGGTAAACAATGCAGATAGTGCAATACAATTGTTACCACCACTCGACTGGAACCACCGTCGCTACAACGCCATAACACCAGCCTTTCTCCGTCGTTTCGCTGAGTAGAATGGCTCCAAGAACGTTCGCATGAACTGCTTGGCTCTGAAGCGAAAAGCTAATGAACGCTAGATCTGCTGACCTACTTATACTCGCGCTGCGATTGGGTTCAGCTGATCCTAGTTAGCGTATGCCAATGAAATTCAATGGTGATGCACTTGTGATGCACATATTCATTATATGTTCTATTGCTAAAGTAATATATATATAAGCAACTTTCAGATTACTATTAACAATATTTTATCACCATATCAATCTGGTTTTAGGTCCAATCTTTCTACAACTACAGCATTACTTAAGTTTACTAATGATTTGTTTGCTGCTGCTGATGATGGTAAACTTACAGGTGCTATTTTTCTTGATTTATCCAAAGCTTTTGATTTAGTTGATCAATATTTACTTTTAGATAAGCTTCATGTTATTGGTCTGTCTGAAAATGCATTTAGGTTCAATGCTAGGACCACTTTTTTTTGTTTATGTTAATTGTTTGCCATTAATTTTCAAAAAGTGTAGTGTTCAACTGTATGCTGATGACAAAGTTATGTATCTGATTCTGATATTTTATATCAGAGATAGTTGTCTCTTCATTATGATTGTATGAGTTTACAGGACTGGCTTTATAATAAATCAGTGTTTAATAAAACTAAGTCTTTTAGTTCTAGACAAAAACTTGAATTAAACAGTTGTTCCTGTATTATATTATGCAAGGATGATGCTTCTTTGCATGAAGTTGATACGCTTAAATATCTGGGAGTATGGCTAGATTCTAAACTTTCTTTTAAATCAAATATTAATCATATTCTACATAAAATTAATTTTGGAATTAGTACTTTACATCAATCTTGAAATAGTTTTTCATATGGTGTTCGTAAGAAACTTATACTTCCAATCTTTGATTACAGTATTTTGATGTTGTTAAAAGAAGCAAAGATTTCATTAGATGCAGTCTGATAAACAAGTATATAATAGACTTTGTAGATTTGTTTTGGGGTGTTCTTTTGATACTTATCATTGTATAACACATAATGTACTTTGTTGTTATGTTGTGATTGTGTTACATTATGGGACCCCTACGAAAATGAGATGGTACATCTGAAGGGGTTAATCCTAATAAATAAATACAAATTCATTGCTGAAAATGTTTACCAGAGATTTCTATAATATTTTGCGTGCATTTTTTATTTATTATTATTCTAATTCTTTTTAACAGGCGTCAATTTAAGACATTAAATTCAGACTTCCAAACTCCCATATACCATGAGGATTTCTACAATTTTGGGGGGATTTTCCAGGTAAAAACACATAAGTGTGTAATGTTTCTGAATATGTTATTAAACACAAAAATCCTATTTCTTTTTTTTTTCATTTTTTTTTTTTTGTCTTTTTTAAATTTATTTTCTTTTGCTTTGTAGGATCTTGAGAGCAAAATAGTCACATTCCTGAAGAATGAGCTTAAAAACTTTACTAACATTTTAAAAAAGGAGAACTTGCACTCTTTAGTGAAAGACTTTAATGAGAACAGAAGCATTATCAAAGAAGCAGCTCTTGATCTCACACTTCACTTCCTGAGAGAGATGAAGCAAGATGAAGCTGCTAATACTCTAGATGGTAAGGGACTCGTGACCTTCTGTCAGTTATAAATGTATTGAAAGTGGACTTTATTTTTCTTTTTTTTGTATTGTTTTCAGGTGAGCTGTTCTTCATTCATCAGCTAAAATGTAGCCTGAAGAGCAAGTATAAGTGTGTATTTGAAGGAATTGCAAAACAAGGTGACTCTACACTTCTGAAAAACATCTACACAGATCTCTATATCACTCAGGGTGGTAGTGAACAGGTCAATACTGAACATGAGGTAAGACAGATAGAAGTTGCTTCCAGGCGTCATGAATCACAAGAGATACAGATTGATTGCACAAAGATGTTTGACACACCTGAACAAGACAAGCAGATCAGAACTGTACTGACAAAAGGAGTTGCTGGCATCGGAAAATCAGTCTCTGTCCAAAAATTTGTTCTGGATTGGGCTGAAGGAAAAGAAAATCAAGATATCAGCTTCATATTTCCTCTTCCATTCAGAGAGATGAACTTAAAGGAGAAAGAAAAACAAAGTTTGATGGATATTACAACCCAGTTTTTCCCAGAGACAAAAGGACTTAACTTGACACGAAGGAATAATTTTAAAGTCCTGTTTATCCTTGATGGTTTGGATGAATGTCGTCTTCCTCTGAACTTTGAGGGTAATGAGACGTGGTCTGATGTATCATCACCAGCCTCTCTGGATGTTCTCCTGACAAACCTCATCAAGGGAAACCTGCTTCCTTCTGCTCTCATCTGGATCACCACCAGACCAGCAGCTGCCAGTAAGATTCCTCCTGACTGTATCGACCAGGTGACAGAAATACGAGGATTCAATGATGCTCAAAAGGAGGAGTACTTCAGAAAAAGATTCACAGATGAGAATCAGGCCAAAGAAATCATTGATCATGTTAAAAAGTCAAAAAGTCTTTTTATAATGTGCCACATCCCAGTCTTCTGCTGGATTTCAGCCACGGTTCTCCAGAACATTTTAGAGGAGAAAAGAAATAGTGATGTGAAAAACCAATCTGATTACGACTGTAAAACACTGGAGGAGTCAAATACTGAAGACACTCCCAAGACTCTGACACAGATGTACACACACTTTTTTCGCTTTCAAATTCAGCAGAGCAGACGAAAGTATAATGGACAATACACATCAAATGTTTCCTGGGATAAAGATGCTATCCTTTCACTGGGGAATCTGGCATTTCATCAGCTGGACAGAAACAACGTGATCTTCTATGACACAGATCTGGAAGCCTGTGGTATTGATGTCTATAAAGCATCGGTGTATTCAGGCATGTGTACCCAGATCTTTAAGGAGGAAAAAGGGATCATTCTTGGTACCATGTACTGCTTTGTCCATTTGAGCATTCAAGAGTTTATTGCAGCACTTTACACACATGTATTTCTAGATGTCAAAAAGAAAAGTGTGTTTGTTCAAGACTCTATAGAAAAGGAAAAAAATGAAACCATGATTGATTTGCTCAAGACTGCAGTGGACAAGGCACTTGAGAGTGACAATGGACACCTGGACCTTTTTCTTCGCTTCCTTCTTGGTCTGTCACTCCAGTCCAATCGACAACTCTTACGAGGTCTGTTGACACAGCAAGATGACAATGACCAGAGCAAAAAGGAAATAGTTCAGTACATCAAACAGAAATTAGAAACTAATTTGTCTCCAGAGAGATCCATCAATCTGTTCTACTGTCTGAATGAACTGAACGATCAAACTTTGGTGAAAGACATTCAGACTCACCTCAGCACAGGAAGTCTGTCATCTTCTGATCTTTCACCTGCCCAGTGGTCTGCTTTGGCTTTTGTTTTGTTGACATCAGAGAAGGAGCTGGAGGTGTTTGAGCTTCAGAAATTCAAGAAATCAGACGAGTGTCTTATTAGACTATCAGCAGTCATCAAAACCACCAAAAGAGCTCTGTAAGTCATTTAAAATTATTTGTCATGTTATAGTTTAATTAGGAATATGCTCTTATTCACATTAATATATAATGATTCTTTATCATACATATATATAGGCTAAGTGATTATGTTTCATGCTATATTTGTCTATTTTTGTTTTTGGTAATGCGCTTGCACTTTTTTCTTATCCACTGTTGTTTGTTACTAAAGCATTGTTGTTGAAACTTGATGTTTCATCCTTTATAGCCAATTAATATGGTTATGTCTTGCCTTAGTGCAAATTAATGTTACAATTATGCATGGGTGTAAATCTGCGGTGATAGGGGAGACATGCACCATTCCGAGGGTTGTCCCCCACAAAATCATAAAAAAATATATGTATGTATACCTAACATAATTGTGCAAGTAGAAAAAACAATACAAACACAAAAAAATGCATTTCAAAATAGTTGAGTTTCCCCTCCCCTTTCTCACAGAGGTTTTGGCCCACAGCCTACTATCGAAGTTCAACTCACTTATGCTACACAAATACAAGTCAAGTGTGTGGCTGCGGCTCTGTGCATTAGTAGTTGTTGTCTAGACATTGAAAAGAAAAGTGCATTTTTATTATTTTGCTTTAATCCATGACAGTTCACTGAACTTTTAGACAAAATATAGAAGTGAGCAGTTTCACTATGATGTCACTGAGAATCTGCACCTGTAGCGGGGATGATTTTTGGTGTTGCGGCACACCGCAGCAAAATGAATTTAACTGAAACTATTATTTTATCTAAAATGCCAATGAATCAAAAGTGCTAATATACCAAAATTACTATTGTATTTATATTAATTGAAGAGATATGCTAGTGTGGCTCACCCTCTTCATGTTAAATAATTATTAATTATAATAATAAAGTATTGTATACTGTATGTTCCACCTAATTCTGTGATGTGATTTATTTCCCCTGTAGGTTAAATGATTGTAATTTAACATTCAAAAGCTGTTCAGCTCTGGCTACAGTTCTTGGATCAGAGACCAATCTGAAAGAGCTAAACCTGAACAATAATAAACTGCAGGATTCAGGAGTGAAGCTGCTCTGCACTGGACTGAAGAACATGCAGTGTAAATTAGAGATACTGAGGTATGTTGTATCACAAAAGACATTCATCATCAAGTTGTATGGTAACAGAAAGTTTAGATATTTTTTATAGCCTTTAACACTGAAAAAAAAAACAGGTAAATTTTACCTGTTGCTGTAATTCAAATTTACATAACAGATTTTCAATAAAACATTCAAGTCTCCCAGTCATGAACTTTTACTAAAATGGTGTAATTTACAACCCCCTGTTGTTAAAAATTGTTTAGATAAAACCAGTTCAAAACACAGGGCAGTTATACGTATAAGCGTCTTTATATGTTTATATGTCAGATTTACAAAATACATACAGTAAACATTATGGATGACATGGGGGTAAGTAAATTAATCCCAATTAAGTAAATTATAAGGAAATGTAAAAGTGAACTAATGCTTTAACATGATACACTCAGTGAAGTAGCAATTTAATAAAGACAAAATGAGTAAATGAGGGTGATTTATGGATGCTGAAGTGAAAGAAGAAGCACTAAATACTGTGAGTGAAAGAGAAGTCTGATTGGTGGAGAGAGAAGTAATGCATCCTGGGTCAGCTCAGCATCTGACAACGATCAAGTATCATATTTATGTTTTATCCTAACAATACTTGTTCATCAATTGGATCAATTATTTTATGTTCGTTTTACCATCGCATGTTTCCAGGCACTTTAGGGGACCTCTTCCTCATTTCAGTAAGATGATGTGGCCAGTCGGACATAACAACATTCAATTAAATTCCCGTGTGTGGAAAACTTCTGCCAGTGCTTTCAATCCAGTCCATTTGCATGCCCAATACAGGCTATATTCTCAAAATATTATAAATTTCATTTCCACAATTTAAATTCTCTAAGCATTTCAACTTTATTCTCGTAGTATTTCAACTTTTATTCTTATAGTATTTCAACATTAGTCTTGTAATATTTTGACTTTAATGACTTTGATCTTGTAATCATGTTTTATTTTTTTTCTTTATGTGGCTCTTAAACGCTGCTGCAGTAAATGTATATTTGACTATTAAAAACTGCTGATGCTGAAATTTCCATTTCAGTACTTACATCTAGGGCTGGGCAATATATATCGAACAATATATTATGCGTATCTCATCAGTAAAGCTGGTTCTTTGATTAGCGCTAAATCTTCGGCAGCTGTTTTTAAATGCAGCGACATTCAGTGGCGCAGCTTCTTGGTGATCTACGGCTCTGTGTATAAGCTGGCGTTCCTTTTGAAGACAGCTGACAGAGATTTACCGCTAATCAAAGAACTGGCTTTACTGATGAGATGCGCATAATATATCTTTCGATATATATCGCCCAACCCTACTTACATCTCAGTAAATTAGATCATGTTGTTCCAAGTAGTTTATCAGATTTCATTTATGTGTTCTAACAAAGAATAAACAACTGAATGTAAGAATAACAACTGCTATTAACAACAACTTGTTTTTTTTTCTTTTCTGTAGACTTTCAGACTGCAGTATCACAGAAGAAGGTTATAAAGCTCTGGCTTCAGCTCTGAGATCAAACCCTTCACACCTGATAGA
>JAUMHP010039723.1:0-33918 GCA_032361065.1 Enteromius trimaculatus | reverse complement strand
AATTAAGTTCGATCACGGTGATCAGCTGTGGGTATACTTTCTCGATCACGTGCATAACATGCTGCAGTAAAGTGCACTACAACAAATCACACCCTGCTTTCCTGGCACCGCGCTGTCTGCTAGAGTGGTGACGTTCGTGAACGAACCGTTTCTTTTGAACGGCTCATAAAGATGAACAATGGGAGCCGAGTTGCGGCCGTTCTTTCTGTCCTTCTTTTTTTCCTATACGTGTTTCACACAGATGCACACAAATGATCTGATAAAAAATCGTGATTAAAAATCGAGATCGTTCCATATGGGGAAAAAAAAATCGTGATCACTTTTTTTGCCATATCGCCCAGCCCTAGTATACATTCAAAAAGTATTTACATGTAGATGCATTTATATATTTTTATGATGATATTTGATATTATATATAAATATGTTTAATACATAAACATATTTATGGCGGCTAATTTAGTTTTATAAGATTTAGGCCAAGTTTCACAGAAAGGATTAGGCCATAGTTTAGTTAGGACATTTAAGTAATTTTATAAACATGCCTTAGAAAAAAGCATTACTGGTGTGCATCTTAAAACAAAACTGACATGTTTTAAGATCAGTCAATGCAAGTTTCTTTTAGTTGAAACAGCTCAAATTTATATTTAGTCTAGGACTAGGCTTAGGCCTTGTCTGTGAAACCGGGGGATAAATTCTGCATGTTTGTATAATCTCAATGTTGACAAAAACAGCTTTTTAAAAAAAATGCACACATTTGCAATTTACAGTAATATGGACCCAGAAAAACTAAAACAATTTTTAATTTCACAAAGAAAAAAAGACATCTAAATAGAGCAGATCTCAACAGAATGTTGTATACCGTTGTATATTTAACAGTATTGTTTACAGTTACATACCTCTCTTCCTTTATGAGTGACCAACGCAGCCAAAGGCTTGGCATAAAAGCGACTGAAGGAAAAGCCAAGGCATCCGTACATGCTGTTAGCTGTCAGCTTCAGGGCCTTCTGCCTGATATCATACTAAAAGACAAGATTCATCAAGGCTTGCACGCAGTGTTTTATAAAAAAAACAAAAAACATGATTTTGGTAAAGCTAGGGAAAAAAAACAAACAAAAAAAACATGCCAAAAGGACAGCCTGATATCAATGCAAAAAGGCACTGATGTCTTGCCTTTGACCGTACTTACTTGCAAGTACAGGTCAGGGTTAAGGTCCGCTTGCTTCATAAGCTGTTTGACCTGTCGTCGGCGCTCTACCAGTTTTCGAATTTCTTTGGGAAGAATGCCCATCTCCAGACTCTGATCTGGCAACTCAGGAATCTCATCGTCATCCTCCTGTAATCATGGAAATAGTTTAGGGTATGCTCAAAACACAATTATACCCATGCTGACCACCCCAATGCACCTCAGATTTCTTCTGTGCATTGGTCGCGCCTCTCTCAACAGTAGTAAAGCAGATGTTGAACTCCTGGATGATGGAGGGGTACAAACTGTTGAAGTCCAACAGGAGAATGAATTTATCATAAAAACCTGATGGAAGAAGATAAAATAGATCATTTGGGAGGCACAAACACAAAATGTAACCAGTGATGCACAAAACGACATTGTGACTCACCAACTTTGGGGTCCAGCACCAGACCTCCAGCATATGCTGCCTTCTTCCTTGTTTTGTTAGACTTGCCCTTCCCTGAGTCAATATCCTCATCCTCACCCTGAGAGCGGAATTTAAAAAAGGTTCAGGAATAGTATCAATTAAGGTTAAACGTTGTGTCAGCTGCAATAATGGACAAAGGATTCTGATACCAGATCTTGCTGTGGCTTCTTGAAGAATTTTTTGTCTGGAACAATGAAGTTCTTCTCATGGAAAGCATGGAGAAGTAGGTACTCATTCCTCTCAGAGCGTCCTCCCATCAGAGTACGAGACTGTGACAGAACAGGCATTAAAAGAGAAAAAGACATGTACGCATCATTAGTAAATTAATTATGCTTTTTATAGTAATACAAGTAACACAATACAAACGCCAAGCAAGGATGTGGTTTGCCTAGATGTAGTTTGTTGAAGCATCTTACCATGACGTTACCGGCAATGTTAGTGATCTGTAATGCTAGTGGCAGCACATTCAGTTCACACATGATTTGCAGAATTAGCTTGGCATCCATCCAGGTGAGCTCCAAAAGGTAAAGTAAGTGCGGGGAATCACTATGGAAAAAGGAGAGAAAGAAAAAGTTAGAAAAATGTAAAGTATTGCTGCAAACATTCTGGATGAGGATCTGAAGCAATGACTCAAGTGTAACAACTAACCTGTAGAAGTTCCTGATGTTCTCTGGTGGCACCACCGCCCTCTCTGTCTTCAGGATCTGTGCAGCCAGCTCAGTCAGGTGATAACTCTTACAGCGAATCAGCTCTTTGGCAGAGATCTCAACATCACAAACCAGGCGTCCACAAGTAGCACTCTTCTCAGCAAAGCCACTGCGACCCTGAGATAAAAAATAAAAAACGCACAAATGAATTAAAACAACAACAACAACAACAACAACAACAACAATCTCATGGCTTCCAATCTTAGTAGAATTTATCGCACCCCCAGTTTGGGCATGTTGGCTCTTCTTAGACGGCCGATCTTTGACCAGTGAGGCACTTTGCACACATTGATTCTCTGCAGGAGCACTTCAAGGTCAAATCGAAGAATGTCATGGCCCTACAGCATCAAAAGGAAGATGTGGTTGAATTAGAAAAAAAAATCAATTCAATGCATCAGCAACAACAGGTGAATGCATGCATGCATTTGAACTCACCACTAAGACATCTGGATCGATCTTGTGCATCTTGGCCAAGAAGAACCCCAGGAGTGCACGCTCGGTACCAGCAATCTCTACTATACCGTTCTGAGTCAAATCAACAGGCAAAAACAATGAAATTCATATATCATTCATAATTCCAAAACAAAAGCAAGCTTCATCTGAAGGACAAGAACAAAATACCTTTTTTCTAACCGCATCTTTAAAGTCATATGGAAAGATACAGTCGCTGGGCTTGCTCACCACTGCAAAAGAAAATAATTAGTTATACATACCAAAAACAAGCTGTTTTAATTGACCCTGATAACGCATGAAAAAATGCATTCTGGCTCAGTCAATTTTGACTGATTTTCTTTAGTCATAAAACATTTTATCTGATGAACAACTTCTCTTTAATGATTGAATATGCAAACATTTCAAACTTTGTTACCATATTGTCACTATACTTTATAAAAAAGAAAACTGTAAAAATAAAACTGTTTCCACTGTTATACTGCAGCCATTTGCTAAAATCATTTAAGTAAATTTTTTTCCCCTCAACGTACACACAGCAAGCCATATTGACAGAAAAAAAGAATTGTTGATATTTTTGCAGATTTAAAAAGAAAAAACAAAATATCACATGGTCCTAAGTATTCAGACTAGAGCCTGACCGATTTATCGGCAGGCCGATATTATCTGCCGATATTAGGCATTTTCCAAACTATCGGTATCGGCATTTATAATGGCTGTTAAAATAAATATTTCACTCTACACCGTCCCTGTTGGCAACACTTGTGTATAATGTGCCACACATCCTGCAACCTGCTGATCCAGCCAGAGTCAGCCAGGCAAATGGTTACAGTGTTATTACCAGGACCATCTGTGTGTAGGAGATGAGCGTGCTTCCTGTGTATCCTACTTGTAGCAAACAAATATTATGCATCTGAAGTTGACTGATCTGTGCACGTCTCTCTGCATCTGCTCCATTCACTGAATAACTCAGATATGTTGCTTCTCTAAAGCCCCGTTTACACTAGGTGCGTTTACGTTTTAAAAGCATAACTTTAAATTTCTACCAATTGCGCCTAATTTCACAATAATTTCAATAGGCATTATTTTATGTGTAGCCGGTTTGATTTTATCAGACGACAATTTTGCTGCTGTTAAATAAGATAAGAGTGAAGCGGAATTAGCTAGTAATTACGTTATGTTGTTACAGTGTAGTTGACTGGCAGTCCTTTTAACTTTTGACAATGAGACTGAAGTATTTCTTTAATAGCATGACAGTTTTAGCAATGAGACATATCATCTCTCCTTGGCCTGTTATATTGAAAATGTATGTTTTACAATTTGCAGTATGACGTTATCCTTTGCTAACTTATGGCTTTTCGTAGACTAGCTAACGCCACTATCAGTGGAAGACGTTAACGTTAACATTAACATTAATGAGATTGGAAACTACAACGAACTTATTCTGCCTAAATAAAGTAATGCTTACTGCGTTTATAACTAGCATATCTCTAGTGACAGTCACTGCATTGTTAAATCAAAGTTAGACTTCTGAGGAGTGAACATTCAGACAGAGAAAAGGTATCAAACGCAGCTTGTGCATAAAAGTTAGTTTTTCTTTTACTTGTGTGTAATATCCAATGACGCCAAGTGTGCATTGGAAACTGTTGTTCAGCCGCAGTATTAACAAGTCACATAATGCATTTAGATCGCTAAATAGTAGGTTTTAGAAGGATGTAGCTTGGTGGAAAGAATTTAAAAAGTACAGGTAAAGGGATAAGCAAGCTGACATTGTAATTATAAGGTAGCTTGAAACCCAGCTAACAATTTGGATTGACTGATTCAGTGCACTACCTCATATACTGTTAGCAATTTATATTTTGAAGGTATTAATCTCACAAGAATATTAAAATGCAGAGTGATGGAACTTACCACAGAAATGGGTCTGGAAAGGGGGCCGTGGTGGAGCTTTGTCCAGAGGAAATTTATGATGAATGAGGGCAGCAAGGGAAACAATCTGCTCAGGGCAAGAGACAAGCAAAGACAGTGAAAATTAACTCCTTTAAAGCCAGATTGATGGGGAATGATTTAATAATCAGAGGCCTGCAGACAGGTCAGAGATATCAGACCCGGATTTTACCTCATTCTGGTGGGTCTTTGGGTTCTGCACAGTCTTGAGGCTTATTGACATGACAACCAGAGGAGGCGGCAACAGATCTTTAACTACTGAGATCAGGTCAATCTTCTGTGCAACAGCCTCCACCTTAGACCAGCTAATAGGCTGGTTGCTCAACTCTAGAGGGTACAGTGAAAGCGGACACAGTTAATGATTAAAGCATCTGGACCGTTATTAAGTTTTTCCGGAAATACAGAGCAATGGTATTTTATTTTTCCTATTTTTTTTTTTTTTTTTAAAGACTCACGAGGGGTCTTCACATCAAGCCAGCAAGGCCCCCGGATCTTCCTGTTAAGGAGGAAGTGTTCTAAACTAGAGGTGTTGGTTCCGAACACATGGGAAAATGTAGAACCTTTCAGCTCAGATGGCAAAGGAGGAAGTTCAGCCTAAAAAAATAAAATATACACATCAAAAAATGTCTCGGATTCCAGGAAGTTTCTCTAAAATAGACAGGACTCTTTTGAGTAAACTCGTGAGAGATGTCTACTCACAGAATATTTGACTTCAAGGTACTCGCACTGTGAGGGTATATCTGGGATTTCAAAGGCGTAATCCTTTGTCACTGGCTGACAGAACAGGGGAAGTAGTTTAGAATTTCATATTTGTAGCACCAAAGGCACAGAAAACTGAGGTTATGGGTATTAGCAATTACCTTGGATTTAAATTTCATGATTTTGAACTTCTCAGACAGACTGTTGAACTCCTGATACACATCCATCATTCCTACTGGAGTGCCTGTCTGCTCACCAGTAGCCAGATTTACTTTCTAAAATCACAGCAACACAATTTAAAAAAAGTAATTTGTAAGTGGATGTTATGTATATGCACATCAACTAAAGAGTGGTATTACATGTTCTCTGGGAAGGAAATACATCGTCCTCTCAATGTTTTTCACAGCAACACAACAGCTGACATGTGCTTTAGCTGACTCAATCCAGACTTTTCCAAATAGGTACACCACACCTGCAGAGGAAATCACATATAATCTGTACAACACCACTTTTATGGTTATCAAATCCTTGCAATTAATGAGGAGGAAAACTTAACCTGATTATATAACCATCAATTATGGGTGACAAAAGAGCTAAACCATTAGAATGGTTTTGTATGCGAGTGTATTATGCTAAATCGTGGAGGACATGCTCACCAGGTTGGTTGTACTGGTCTTCAAAAGCATCCAACCAATAGAAGCGGAAGACCATATCCCCGTCAAGTCCTTCCACCAGTGGGAGTTGGCTGGAGTCCACCTGCACTTCCACAGGAGCCTCGATGGGTTCGCCGTCCTCAATCTTCCCCCAGCCTATGCCCCCACCCAGTCCGGATCTGAGGAGCACAAACTAGATGATAATGGCAGAAAACAACCTTCTCTAGTCTAAAAAAGGTCTGCAACATTTTGTAGATAGACCGCCACACCCGTGCAAATATAAACTATTCTTTATTCAAGGAATGTATGCTGCAGACATACATTAACATCTCATCCTGTGGTTCAGTCTTGGGCTCGACTTTAACAGTGGATGTGGTCTCAAGCTCGGCCTTCACATTCACTGGCTCCTCCTCAACGTTCTCTGCCTCCATGGGCTCATCAAAGTCCATTTCATCAAACTCAATCGCCTCTTCTAAACACAAATGTAAATTTATTAACATTTAATTAACACATTTTCTTTTTTTTTAACTGCACTCAAAGTGTGCAGAAAGGAAGAAGGGCAGATATACCCTCAGGCTCCTCTGCCTGGGGCTTCTTCATCTGTGTAGCAGCTGGTTTACTTAGTTGAATGTGAGCAGAAGCCCTGGGTGAGGGTTCAGCTGGAGGAACCCGCGTCACCACAGGTCTGGGCTTCGACATTTGGATTCCAGGAGACTCCTGACAGATAGACAAAGAGTTTTAATAGTGAGTCACTAACTCAACACCACGTTAAGTCTAAATGAATGTATATTCCTATGTACACTACTATTTAAAAGATTAAAAAGTGTCTGATTCTCACCATCACAAATACAGCAAAAATATTAATATTGTAAAATATTGATGACTACCTTCTGTGCCTGTGGTTTGACAGAAAATGGATTCATAGGGGATCCAAGTGCTTTTTTCTTCTTCAAAGTAATGACTGGTGGTGGGGTGAGCAAAACTGGTTTCTGTGAAACATTCAAATGATCATGAGGTCATATGACTGCAATGACTGATATATTGTAATTAGTTCTGTCAAACATTTAATCGCATACAAAATAAATGTTTTTGTTTACATGTGTGAGTGTACTGTGTATATATATTATGTATATAATTATTTATATATTTTTTAAGTAATATAAAATGTCACATACAAAATTTAAAGGATATAAATATAAAATGTATATACTGTATGTAGACAGTACGCATTACACACACACACATACAGATATATATGTAAACAAAAACTTTTATTTTGTGAGTAATCGTTATTAATCATTTGACAGCACAAACACTGTAGATAGAAAGCACCTACAAGATGCCTGCTAATGATTTGATAGAAAAAGTCATAAACATTTACCTCAGAATGCAGGTCCTGCAGAATATCTCCCAGCAGATCATCTTGAGACAAATCCACATGTTTCTGTAACGCAAATATGGTAAATACAATTCTATTATACCTTCCAAATAATGACAGAACATTCCTTCATATTAACGTGCAGGTTCATTTCACTAATCTTTGAATTAAACATTTACATTTGAACATTAACATTAAGGCGTACTTGGAACAAACTGGCAATGTCACGCATACCTCAGTAGGTTTTTTCACATTGCTATTCATGAACATGCTTTTAATGCTGTTGGGTTTGCTGACAGACACTTTTTTCACATTCTTTTTTGAATCCCCTCCCTTTCCACCTTGTTTACCTGTTTACAGATAAAAAAAAAAGAGAGTGCAAATAACTGGTAATAAAAATAAAAAAGACAATTCAGGCAAAAATGCTTAATATTTCAAAAAGAACTTACTTTTAGAAGCCTTCTCCAAGGCGTCATCATCCAAATCTTCATCAAAGATTTCTCTGCCGTCCTCCACATACCCTGTCCCGTCTGTTAAAGACAACAGACATTCAGCTGGTGCCTGTTTAATAACTGAGGTCAGCTGAAGTAAGTAATTTGACTGACCATCATCAATGATCCAATCATCATCCTGTCTCTCCCGCACCATTTTCGAGTACTGCTCTTCATCCACCTCCTCGTAGACGCTGGTGAACTCCTCCACCTGATCACAACACAATGTCAAAGTACTGGAACAACACTGAAGATACGTACATCGAGAAAACACAAAAGCTGGCATGCAACTCACCTCATATTTAACCTTCTCTCCTTTCTTGGCTCGTTTAAGCTGCTCTAAAGCTGACTTACGCCCCACTTTTTCTTTTTTCTCCCGCCTGGAACGTGAAGTGGCAATGCCACATGTGTCTGTCGTGTCTGTAGTACAAAAAATTTGTTTCAGTAAAATCAAACTTCATTGAGTTTTTAACATGCTGTATAGAAAACTGTAAAATGACAAGTCTAGAGTAACATATGGCATTAAAATGAATGAGTTACATCACATACACTGTATAATTTTATTATTATTATTATTATATTAAAATACATATACACACACACACATATCTATATTATAAAAACAAATTATTTCTTTATATTATCTAAGAGACATAATATAAAATGAATATTGTTATAATTAAACTGATAATGCTTTTACTGGCATTTATACAAATATATTTCTAAAAGTAAACCTATAGAAGTATTACTTTGAAACCCAAACAATAAACCACTGATTCTACCATTGTTACTATTCTAACAATAACTTGTAAAACAAGTCTGTAGCTGTACAGTCTTATTACATACACGAAGTTACAAACAGGTCATTTAAATAATGTAACGTTATGTGTCAGTTATGAAAGCCTAAAGTTTTTAACGTGATAAATCCAATGTCAATGTCATTGTTGACGCCTTATGTTCAATTTATACATTCAAAGACCGAAGGGTAAAAACTAATCAACAAAAGCATACTACACATTCATTTATTTCCATAAAGACATATTTTAGAGAGGTGCAGGTATATCAATTCACTATATTTCATATTAAATTAGCGCCTTCAGTAACTTTACAGGCATCCTGTCTGAAGTAATTGCATTAATATTCTGTTAGCTAATAATCCCTGAGCGCTGTAAACACGCTTACCACAATCTCCACCGTCCATGTCTTTATCAGGATTTGAGACAGGAGCCATTAATATAAATTAGTGCCTGATATTATGTAAAATTTCTGTCGTCTTCAGCAGCGCCTAGCCAAAACAACAGATTCCGCGCCAAAGTGCCTTCCCGGGGAAACTCGAGCAGCGGATATGACGACATCAGCAGCCGTCCAATCTGAACTAGTTCAATGATCCGAGTTGTTTAGACAAACCTGATTCACTTTTGTTTTCAGACCAAATACTACTTTAAGAAGGTTTTAGACCTTGATTTTTTTTTTTTTAATTACAGTTAGAAATCACTTTATTTGGAATCACTATTTTTTAATTGGAAAATAATACTGCATTTGTTGTATTTGTTATTTACCAAATTTTATTTTTTGCATGCAGTAGCCAAAAATAAAGGAACATATTAGATTTTTTTTAGATCTCCTAAAGCACCTGACACAGCAGTTTAATATACGACATTAAAACAAATGTGAATATTAACTAAATAATAACTAAATAGCATTAAATAATACAAAACAACAAATAATAACACTAAATAACATGAACAAATTTTACAATTTGTTGTTAATCTGTAAAAATGTAACCGTTTTGACGATCTAAGTTACTACGTTACCTCTGCGTATGTTATTGTTCTTCAAAAAAAAAAACGTTAAACAATCCCAACATATTTCCATGGAAGTGATATATATTAGTATACATTGACTATTTGATTGTAACTTAATGATCGAATGTGACGCTCTATAGCTTTAAAACACATATGTTCAGTTCATCTATACGATTCACACATTCTCGGAGTGAATCACTGAACCGTGTTTGGTTGAATTGTATCTCCGAACACAAGGTAAACTTCAGCACCTGGCAATTTTTATCTTTTGTAAAAACAAAATCATCGACTCTGGTGGGACTCGAACCCACAACCTTTGAATGACCTCACTCATCAATCTAGAAGTCCAATGCGCTATCCATTGCGCCACAGAGCCGATGGGACGTCCTGCAACTGCGTCGATACTCCTTCCTACCGAGGTTTTAGTAGACGAATTTATTATGTCATAATAATACAATAACACTATATTATTATATATATTATATTAGATATAATCGACTAACTGAAACTTTGCGCTTAAACATATTACATTTTTAGTATATGCTTAAATCTTTTCGATTAGTTTTTTTAAGGAAGTTTGTAGGTCTTTTATTTTGAAATAAAGTACTTCCGCTTTCAGCAGCACATGTGGGGAAACCACGTTGTGTCATTAGAACCAAAATGGCTTCGTGCAGTATAGAAGACGTGCTCGCTAAAGCCGAAAAAGACGAGGCTGAAAAGCTAAAAGGAATTACAGTAAGCAAAGATTTAGACCTTGAATTTGATCCGGGTAACTTGCTTGCGTTTGATAAGAACCGGATAGATACTCGGGAATTTAAAGACAACAAACGGGAAGACTTTCTTCGTATGTTAGCGAGAGATAACACTCAACTCCTCATTAACGAGATATGGAAACTTCCAACAGAAAGAGTTGAAGAAGTAATCGTTGCCAAGCTACCAGATCCTACCACTCTATTACCCAGGGAAAAGCCTGCTCCAAAACCAAAGCCTCCTACCAAATGGGAACAGTTTGCCAAGCTAAAAGGCATTCAGAAGAAAAAGAAGACCAACTTGGTCTGGGATGAAGTCCATAAGGAGTGGAGGAGGCGATGGGGATACAAACGTGCCAAGGATGACACCAAGGAGTGGTTGATAGAGGTCCCGGTGACTGCAGATCCCAACGAGGACCAGTTTGCTAAGAGGAATAAAGCCAAGAAAGAGCGAGTGGCCAGGAATGAGTACAACAGACTCAAGAACATCGCCAGAGCTCAGAAGATCAAGGTGCCAGGCATGGGACTCGCACCCACGCCTCAGCAGTCCAAAGCAGAGCTGGCACAAGCTGTCAATATCGCCAAGATATCCACGGCCTCTGTTGGTAAATTCCAGGATAACCTGCCCAAGGAGAAAACGCCTAAAAATACTGGGAAGAAGAGAAAGTTCCAGCCTCTTATTGGTGACTTTAGTAGTGAGAAACAAAAACAGCTGGATTTACTGAAAGTGATGGACAGTAAGAAGCCACGACTTGACATCACCAAAGCTGTGAATAAGCAAATGAGGGAAGAGGATATGGAATCGAGGCAAAATAAAAGGAAAGACTTTGGAAAGAAGGGACGGAGGGGGAATATGTCTGGTAAAGGAAAAGGAAAGGCTGGTGGAAAGGGAAAGGGTCCCAAAGGCAAAGGACGGAAACCTCAAATGAAGCAAGGAAAGCGATAAGATCTACAGCCATGTCCCTTGTTTATATATATATGTTGTATACATGATGATGACCTGTCATGTGTCATATACAGCCTTAGCTTTCAGTGCTTTGGTACGTGCTTCACTCTGGTGGTCAGATTTACAGTGTTTATTAAAAACATGGGTGCAGTGCTGGACTCAAAACAATTGAGACTCTGTTTTCTACATGAATGTTTGATTTAATATTGACACCTGTTATTCATATTCGTGGTTTCACAATAAATTCAATTCATCACAGATATGTAGTCTGTTCTTGGATTATTTTTTGAAAAAAATAGATTATAGGTCATTTGTTACTCAAGAAGAAAGCCCCAAATTAAAAACATACTGTACATAATGTGAGCTGTAATACAACAATAAGAGTAATTTTACTTGAATACAATATTTTAAAAAAAGTAACACTACATGCTATGCTGTTATCTAAAATTAGCCAACTTTGTGTAAATAGTGTTTTTAATTGTAAGAAATAAAATAGATGTACTTCATGTTAATATAAGTGCAAAGCAGTAATTATATCCACATGATGCTTTTAATCTCTTACTTGTTGTTTACGTTGTACATTATTTCTTCCATGAGGAATAAATGGAATTAATTTCAGACAGTTGTTATTGAACAGTGCTTCCATCTGGAGGTACGTTCATGTAATCCATGTTTAATTGATCTAGTGTTGTACCCACCCCACCCCAAAAAATAGGTCAAATACTAATAAATGATAAAGTACTACAGCTATGTTCCATATAACCAAGTGTGATTTGTTAACTGAAACTTCCTTTAATTATTTGTTTGGATTTGTCATGCTTGATAAATTATAGTGTGTTGCTATAAGGATGTAGTAATTTAATGGGAAATAAGTGACCTTAAATACTCTCCACCCCTGCCCTGAGTGAGAAACAAGACACCATATGTTCAAAATATTGATGCGTCTGAAGAGCTGGTGGCTCTTTCTGAACAAATTAATAACCAGTTCTTGAGTTGATGGATGGTGTTTGACCACCGACACCATCTCAGATCAGCTGGGGGGCATTGGGAGGGGAAGTGCCCATCTGTTGACTGCTGTCAGGTTTGTTAAGTGTCATCAATCAAACAATCACAATACTAATACCCACAATACCCCACGCCAGTGGACAGAAATATAGGGCACACTTTATGCCAAAATCAATTAGCAGTGCTGTGCTGAGAATGCAGGGTGTTTACTGATATTTATTTAATGAGCTCAAAACCATCTATCCATTTAGTACTCTGTACCCAAACTGTAGTGTATCTTACAAACATGCTGACCGCAAACAGCACATTAATATGGTCAGTTTGGAGTTTGTTTTGATTACACTCATTTTTACTACTGAGTTTTCATTTATTTCTTATCTATATCATATATGTAATTTAGCATCTGTCCACTAGATGGTAGTAACACACAGCGACTAGCTGAGATTCCGTGTGACGTCATTGATGTTTGGCACGAGGTGGTACGCGCGCGAGATTAGATGACAAACGTGACCACAAAACCGGTCATCAGGGTCAATTTTTTTTTTTGTTCAACATCATCTAAAAGTCAAATAAATAAGCTTTTCATTGATGTGTGGTTTGTTATGATAGGACAATATTTGCTGATATACAACAATTTGAAAATCTGGAATCTGAGGGTGCAAAAAAATCTAAAATATTGTGAAAATCGCTTTTAAAGTTAAAGTTTCTTAGCCGTGCTTATTACTAATCAAAAATTAAGTGTTGATATATTTACAGTACAAAATGTACAAAATATCTGCATGGAACAACTTTATATCCTAATGATTTAATTTTGTGTTGTTAATTATTGCTACAAATATACCTGTGCTACTTATGACTGGTTGTGTAGTCCAGTGTCATATATATATATATATATATATATATATATATATTAAAGCTCAGACAGTGACACAAAATCAACATTTCATACACCATATTTCTTCTGCAGCACATTTGTTATAGAAAGTGGAGCATTTTAGGACAGAGCAATTATAATCTGATTGTCTTTGTGATTTTGCTTTTGTTTATATTTCTAGAAGGATGAGTTTAGGGCTGAGGCTTACGACAGCTTAGTTCAAAACCAGGCCGACTATAGTGATCCTGGGGGAGGGAATGGGGTGAGTTTGTTATCATACATAATGAGTTTGCAAATTACAGATCTTTATGCCCGTCGACCCCCCAACACACGGGCAGCTGCTCCCCCTCCCAGCATCACACTCCCTAAACAGGTGGCTCATAGCTCATTAGCTAACAATGCACACAGATAGAACACCAGGCCTGATCAATTCTTACACAGTGAACCCTCCCTTGTGGCTTGTATGAATTTTATATACACTGCCAGTCAAAAGTTTGGAATAATTAAAAAAATATATATGCTTTGTTGAAAAAAAGTGTCTTATTCACACAAAGTCTGCTATTATTTAATGAAAAATGCAGTTTAAAAAAATAGTGATGGCAAAGCTGTATTTTCTGCAGCTACACCATAGTGCCATATAAAATAATTTGAATATGCTGAATTGGTGCACAATTATTGATGCTGAATTACTAGTAATAGTTCTTCTGTTATCAATTTTGTAAACAGTTGTGCTGCTGAATATCTATATTTAATATAATATAAATAAATATTATTTTATAACATTAATAGGATAACCTGCCCATTTCCTATTATGTATTAATATATTTCATATATAAACATAACATAATTTTCTTAAATATATACATGCACTTTTATTTTGGATAAAAGTGCAATTAATTGTTTGACGTTCTAGTATCAAATCATCATATTGGAATGATTTCTAAAGGATATGTGACACTGAAGACTGGAGTAATGGCTTGCTGGAATGAAAAAAAAATCTAATATATTAACATTAAATACATTATAATAGAAAATATTTATTTTAAATGTCAGAATGTTTTACTGTAAGTAACTGTTTTTACTGTTTTTGTAATCAAATAAATGCAGCTTTATAAGACTTCTTTAAAAAACATCTAAAATCCAAACTTTTAAACGGTAGTGTAAAAACTGAGCAGGAAACATGTTTATATACAGTTCTTACTTCAATAGAAAGCCTTTTCATGCCATTTCTTAACCAGTAAAACAACGCTGCCAGTGCAATTTCACACTTTTCTCCAATGTAAATTCCTATGTGGTGACTCTCTGGGTTCTAGGGGCTTGTGCAGACCCTGTTTTGAGCGGTCAAGGTGTGGCAGATTAAACCTCGCTGTGGTCCTTTGATTGGGGATGGTCCCGGACCAGTGCTGAACAGCCTGTCACTTGTCTCCCCTCGTCAAAGCCCTGGAATCTGGGTCATCGGGAATAAACAGGGCCTTTGTGCTTGTTGTTTCCTCTTTGTGTTCCCCAGCAGAGGCAGGCTACAAGTCCCCTGGGGGGGACGATTGGGAGGAGGGCGCTTTCCTGGTGCTTAGATGTGAGGCCCAGGCACACAGCTCTCCCAACTTGCTTCATCCAGAGGATTTTGTCCAAGCACTGAAGGAATAGCCACCTCCAGAGGGCCACCAATGGGGCTTTTGAGCCTGAATGAATGACTCTTCCTTTATAGAAGGCAAAGGAGAAGTAGTACAGTAGCTGTTTTAGATTGGGTATGTGTATTCTTATCATTTGATACTATATAAGGGAAGACTGGAGGCAATTTTTCATCAGATTTCAAAGACCACTTGTAATCTTTTGGTATAAGTAGCATATGTGCCAAAGTTTACAGCACTATATTTATTTTGCATTTAAACAGAATTAAAGGGTTAGTTCACTCAAAAGTGAAAAATAGCATCTTCGAAGGACGCTGTGTGTGGCTTTCTTCTTTCGGATGAATCCATTCTTATATTCTCTTATAATAAAAACTGTCCTTGCCCTTTCAAGTCTTTCAGTTTGTCTGAGAGAAAAAAAGTCATATGCAGTTAGGATGCTTTGTAAGTGAGTAAAACACAGTAACTAACCCTTTAAACTTAATAGTTAATATTTGATTAAGAAATCATAAATCATAATGTTACAAGTTGTTACAGTTGTTGGGGAAATTGTAAGAAAAAATACTTTACCATGCTGTATCATTATAAATGCACACAAGTCAATTCATTGCTTAATAATATTTGCCTTAATACTGTCAGATTGTAGTAATAATATTAAAACAATGTCAAGGGGTACATAATCATTTTTTAAATAATCAAAACACTAAATCGCTAAATATTTAAAATATATTGCATAAATGTTCATTAAATATGAAGGATTTAGGCTTTCAAATAGGACAGGCATTTTTCAGTGCATGAATAGATATTAAAATAAAATATAATTGCTCTTGACGTCTCCTGGTCCTGCTCATGATAACTGATATTGTACAGTTATCAGTTAACAGAAATACTTAAAAAATAATTTTTAATGTTAATATAATATGTTTTAATATTTTAAGTCAGGAATATGACCCAAACACTTGAAATTGAAAAATTAAATTATCTTTGTTCAACTACAATTTTTAAAATGTATGCAATATATATATGAAAAGCTTCTTTAATAACATATTTCTAATAAAATCCTATTTCTATGAATCAGTCTTATGTATGTGTTCTTAAAATTTAGGGGAAAAAAGCTAATTTTTTTTCTTTCCACTGTTTAGTGGAACAGAAAAAGTCTGATCAATAATCATGTCAAACGTGTCAACCACTAACATGTATTTAATGTAGCAACAACAATTATCTTTCCATGGACCAATCTGGCCGCTTTTCTAGAACAGCCGCCAAATCCAATCCCTGTACTTTAGTTTGAAATGAAGTGCTCATCACGCACGCCATATATTATGAGATTAACTTTTTGCTATACTGTTTCCTTTGAATCAGCCCCAGTAACTGACTTCTCTCACTTTTTAGCTTAATAAGATGCTTTGGCCATCTGCTGCACTTGGCTTATACTGGTCACAATGACTTCAGCTTTCTCCCAGACCCTTATGCAGGGCTCTTACTGAACCATATTAACCCTAATCCACTGCTGTAGTGACTGTTGATGTCATGTTAATGTGCTACTGCATTACAGAGTTAAAACTGCAACATAAAAAAGCATGCATACAGTCAGTCTGAGCAGTCTTCATCTTGCAGCATATGTGGCCTGCAGCTCACCTGAGGACAGCTGTTAGTCAAGACTTAAATTTGCCCCACCCATAGAACACAGTGTCCACAACCACCATCCCATTCACCAGGTGCCTACTCATCAGGACAGCCCATTCAAAGGGGAAAAATCTGTCTCAGACCAGTTTTTGTATTGCATCTTGTTTCTTTAGGAGTGCAGGGTCTCCGCCCCAAAATAATTAAACACAACTCTGACCTTTTTCACAATTGCGTTGTTATATCTCATAATTTTGAGTTGTATTGTAATTCTGAAATCTAAGTATTGTTTATAATTTGTTTGTTTGTATCATACAATTCTTACTTTTTTCCCTAAAATGCATTTTGTGATGTGTACCAAATCACTCCTTCATGGAAATGCTGTGCATGTATGCTGTAGACATTTGTTTTGTCTTTAGAAAAGTTAAAACCCAAGGATTCCAAGAAAAAGTTGCAAGAGAGAAAAAAAAATCTGAATTGTGAGATATAGATTTGCAATTCTGACAAAAGACAGAAAATGAGAAAAATTAAAAAAAAAAAAAAAGGTATAAACTCACAATTCTTGATAACTATGAGATGAAACTCAAAATTGTCAAGTCTAAATTTCAACATATTAACTCAAAATAATAAGACATAACTCGGGAATTGTGAGAAATAAAGTCAGAATTGTAAAATAAATAGTCACAATAAGTCACAACCCTTTTAATATTTTTATTTAGTGACATAGACAAGATTTCATACCAAACTGTTTGTGCAGCAGAATCATTAATACTTACACTTTATATGAAGCGCAGAACACTATAGGCCTCTGTTTGAGTTTGGTGGATGGGCCCCTTTTGCTCTTGAAACTCCAAAATCAGCCTAAATAAACTTATTTATAGCTCAAGCTTCTACTACAGTATAGCTATGTGCCTAGCCAGCTCAGTGTCCAAACTCTCAGCAGTCAGCCAGTAATAACCAGTGGAAAGACTGACCTATATTAATAGGCACCTTTGGCAGTGGAGCACCACGCCTGGGTTTCCCGCCTGAACTGTGGGTGCCTGCCAGATGACTGGGTCTGTCACTGCTGCGATAGCCTACCATCTGCTGTCTACTGCACACAATGGCAGGCAATGTGCACACAGACCCAAGGGAGGGGCTTCACGGGATGGCTCTGTACCACATGCTGCACTGGGACACCTCTAAACACACACACATGCAAAGTGAGCATGGTGCTATTTCCACTCATAAGATTAAATTAGATCATTATTACAAATCCATTTTAGAAAATGTAAAGAGTGAGCAATATTCATTTACGGTGCATACGGTTTTTCAGAAAATAATTATATCAGTCAGTAATGATACTAATTTAGCTTTAATGGACCTAGTCAACTCAAAAATCTTTCATCATTTACTCATAAGCATGTCTTTCTTGTGGAAGATTTTTAAAGAAATGTCTGTGTTCTTTAGTCCATAAAATGGACTTTATTCCAACAAGTCAGAAAGTCAGGCCAAGGGATGAGAATTTTTTTTTTTAATTTTCATCTCTTTAATCTCAAAAATTGTTTTTTTTGTGTGTGCAGGACATCACTAAAAATCGCAAAAGAGTCATCCAGCAAGTTAGATGTTGATTCGGTCTTTTTGAGTGATTCATTAAAAGAACCGACTCAAAAGAGTTGTTTGTTCGTGATTCGAAAGGGATTTGCTGAGCTAAATGATCGATTCACTAAAAGAATCAGTTCATAAGAGTTGTTTATTTGTAAATCGGAACACTTATTTTCTTGTCATTATTTATGTTATGTTTAGTCATAAAACAATGAAAATTCGCATTGACTTTAGTAATCATGAAATATTAGATAAATGTTTTTGTTTTTTTAATGGTCGCTGTAGATTAATCTCTATTTAGAGTTTCCAAGTGTTTTTCATTTGTTTGTTATCGCTGGATATTGATTTTTAAAGATTCCCGGCATTCCCGTAATAAATTAATAAAATATTAATATGCATTTACAATAAATATTTTAGACCCGTTTTTACATTAGATATATAGATAAGGTCTATTCCCAGCTATATTCCCAGTTCTTTTTCAGAACTTATAGTCGAAACAAATAAAATACATAAAGTCATCACAAATAGCTTACATAACTATTACAGTAATTTTACTGTATAAGCCGGCCAGTATTTTTAGAAGACCAATAATCACATCAATCAAGGCCTAGGCTTACATTTCAACCTGAAGATTAAAGTTCTTTCTAAATTTACACATCACTGTCAAAGAATACAACAGGTGTTTGTTTTGCGTTAAGCCAAAATAGCTTCAGTAGCCATCAAGCACTCAGTGCACTGTACAAAAGCACAAACCAGCCAACCAATTTATCCCCAGTGGGCCTTTGACATCACTCAAGCCTGCATTGACCATCTGAAAAATACAATAGCAAAGTGTTCTCGAAATTTGAAAGAAACATATAAGAGCACATGTGTTATAGGCTTGTAATGGCCGTCAGCAGCAGAAGGCATGTCAGTGGGGCCTTGCGCCCCTCTATTCAGGGGAAATTGAGTGAATGGGCCTGTAAAACCAACAGACATTCAGAACAATAGCGCCAAAAGACATTATTTCATGGGCGAGTGGGCCTCTTTAGAGAGAGCAGCTGACCTGTGGAGGGCTGTGTTGTTCAGGGAGGGTGTGAGTCCACAGGCCCCAAGGGCAGAGATTGCAGCACCCCCCGGCCGGGTGACAGCGGATAGCCGTCAACTCAAGAGACCTCAACTTCCATTACCGCTGTAAACACCTGGCTTTCAGAAGAGAACAGGACTCTGTAAGGTCTTTCACAGTGTGACATGAGCAAGAAGGTCATTATTAACCAAAAAATTAGGTCCTGGGAAGGATGGAAGAACTGTCAATCAAAAAGTTAAATACTGTTTGAATCGGTTTCAGTGAATAAAACACAACCTCAAAAAAATAAAACACAAGTGGAGCATTTTGTAGAGCGTATTTTTTCAATTTATTTTCAGGTATGTGAATGACAACATGGCTATGGGCGAGTTGGTTGTAATATCAAAGAAGCAGGTTATAATTGTCCAGCGGAAAGTAATGTTAAATGCATAACATTGCATGAGAAACGAGTCGGTCAGTTGAAGTGTGCTGCTTGTTTTCATGCATGTCAGTTTGCTACATATTCTTGCTTCCCTCAAGTCTACAGAAAAAAGGAAAACCCAACAAACAAGACAAACATTTTGACAGTAAAATGAAGACAAATACATATTTAACAGTTATCTACAATGTTACATGAGCCAAAATAAATTAATC
Source organism: Enteromius trimaculatus (assembly GCA_032361065.1). Classification (NCBI taxonomy): domain Eukaryota; kingdom Metazoa; phylum Chordata; class Actinopteri; order Cypriniformes; family Cyprinidae; genus Enteromius; species Enteromius trimaculatus. The sequence goes on along the minus strand of JAUMHP010039723.1, from coordinate 14,031 downwards.
TCAGTAACACAAATACAATGAGGGACACAATGTGTAGTGTTTCTTTGAACACAGATGGTGTTTTTGCATTTCAATATCTGGGTTACAATTAGCAAAAATAAACTTTTTTTTACAATTTGAATAAAACCCAATGTTACGCTAACACTGCCAATTCCAAAAGGGTTTTTCTTTTGACGCAACTAACTTATCATTGTGAATAACCTGAAACTATTTTACATGTGTTCTTCTCATGTTAAAAAAAATAATTAAACAAGACATTTAATTCAGCATTTCACCTCAAAAGAGAGCAAAGCAATTGTCCTACACTTCCTTCAACCGATTGTGCTTATGTCCATTCCTGCTGTAACTCTCAGTAGCAGCGAGCAAATCCTTACAAACATTTGTTCCAGAGCAAGAAAGTGGGAGAGAGAAACTACGTTTACATCATTTTCCCCTTCGGATGACGTCCTGACATGTCAATGTTAATGATATGTTTAAATACATTCAGCCACCAATAAGAATTCCCACATATAACAAAATGTAAACACTACAGAGGGTAGAAAACAACAGAATGACAAACCAACATTAATACAATATTAAAAAAAAAGTGCAATTTCCCCACATTTTGGAGGTTGAATGCTGCTTGCTGCTACTTTTACAGTCAACCAATTGGTGTAACGAGGACGGAACCTTTGAAAGGATGTTAAACTTACTGTACAGGCCAAGAAATTAGTGGCAGTGTTATTGAAATCAGAAATATGTAATGGAAGGTAGTCAAATCTTTAACAAAAAGGAAATATAATTAGATTTTCTTTATATCTTTGAAATAAATAAATTAGTAAAGATTTAATAAATAGAACCTACAGCTCTAAACAAACAAATCTCACCTACTTGTCTGTTCTTGGAACGTGTTATTTATAATGCAACATGCGCATTAATATCGATACCAAACATGATTTTGGCTAAACTGAGAACATTTTCATATGCAGCGAAGATGCTGGATTTAGACTTCAGTTGCAAACATGCAAGCCAGCGATTTTACGCCTGTCCAAGTACAAATCATTTTAACAGCCTTCACTTCAGAGCACAAAAAAAAAAAGGACAACAAAAAAATAAAACGTTCGAGGTACCTTCCAGTAGACGTTAACTTAGCAGATTCATGCTATACTGTACAATACATTCAGTGAGTGTCCTACTCTGACAAAATAAAATAAAATAATCGGGGTGGAATCTTTGTTACGTTTGGAGCGAAAACGATTACGTTGCAAGTGCTATCCAGTTACTCCTCAACACTGTCTCTGCTCCTCACCCTAACAAACAACCACAGTAGTGCAACACTGCCAGTGCTCCCCAATCCTTAACACCAGTCTCTAAAATCCTCTAAAAAGAGCTTAAAACTATGTGAAAATGTCATTTATATGATTTTTTCCTTCTTAAAAAAGCAGCCCTTAAGAATCAGCAAAAATGGATAAAAACAGCTATGTTAAAAACCATTAGCTAAATTCTGCAAATCTAGTGCTAATTGTATTATGACTATATATATGACTACATTTCCATACAAGGTTTTTTTTAATCCAAAGCGGCACATTGTTATAATCAGTAGGTGTTTAGCAAACATCATAGTAAGTGTTTCTGTTTCCTACACCAGATTGTCTGAGGAAAAGAGGAGGGCTGCTGTAGTGCAGTAGTGACGTTTAAAGGACGAGAGCTCTGGAAATGCAGGTGGTAGGGTTGGTGTTTAAGTAACGCCTGGCCTGCTCAGTCATGATCAGCTGATCCTCCGTTTTCCCAAAAACCACTGCCTCCCACTCGCTGTTGGCCTGTTGGTTATGCAAATTGATATATGAGTTTGATCAAGTATTTTTATTAGTAAATAAAAAAATATATATAGTAACTGATGTGTTATGGTCATGTCAGATTCTTTGCTAACAGAATAAATGAGTGAATTACCGGAGCAGGTGTTTGGTATGGTGGGCTCCTTTGAGTCATGTTTTCTCTCTCGTCCTGTGGGCTAAGGGAGCGGACTATTGAAAAAGATTCCTTCAGCGATTCAGGAGAGCAACAGTTCTCCTCTCTCTCTGTCAATGGCATCATGAGCATGGATCTGGTCAGTAGGTCGTTACTGTGAGACTAAAAGAAGGGCAAAAACGGTGCGTGAAGAGGAGAAACAACAGCACTGCAAACTCAAAAAGTAAAAAACACTAAGTACGATATTGCTCTTACCGCTCCATTGCTGTTAATCTGCTGTTGGGGAAACAGCTGTACATTTAAACAGTCTTTTTCCCAGCTGTCCAATACCAAAGACTTTCTCACTTTCCTTGCAGGAGCTTCCATCTGCTGTGGACACAGCACAGTGAAAAAAAAATTACATTTGTGTTCGATTTAAGGGTTAACATTAGATAAATGCTTTTGAACTAAACCTGTTTGCAAGAATGCTAGAATAAATATGTAAGAAAGTGGCCAGTACCTCATAAGATCTGTACTGAGGTTGGTTCTGCACTTGTGTGAAGATGTCAGCCCCGGTTTCCTCTTTCAGAACTTCTCTGATGTCCTCCTCAAGAAGTGCCAGTGGTTGGGGCTGAATACACCAACAAAGCAAATTAATGATAAATGTATGAATATCCTTTTATAGGTGAATTTAAATGTAACCCGTTAAGTTAATATTTAACCTCAAAATTCAAAGAAAATGAAGGCTGTTTTTGCTTTGACAAATATTTGAAAAAATTTATTAATCAAGGGTTTTTCCATTTGGACTTACCACTATTCTTAACGGGCCATGCATCTTCTCCTGGGCAGCCAGGGCGTTTTTGAAAGGAGTGGGTGTTCTTGGAGTGTGGACCATAATATTCTTATGGAGTTTTGGGGTCCTAAAACTGTGAAGATGAAAACAGTATAATGATTCTGAGATTATCAGCTCAATTTTCTCTAAAAGGGTGAAAAATAATGCCTGACCCTGCGTTCTCCTTCTGGTGTTTTGGTGTGGTCTCTCTCTGGTGGGGTGTGTTGAGAAGGCATTTTTGTCCACACACTGGAGTGGATGTAAGAGCAGGATTGTCGAGGCTCAGGGGCTCACCACCAGACACATTGAAAAACTAAAAGGGAAAAAAGTTTTGAATGAATCCACACGTTTGTGGTCTAAAAGGTGGTTTGTATTATAAATCCAACCATACCTGAGAGGGTGAGAATGGCAGGCCTTTGACAGGGGTGTTTTTTGGCGAGTTTCCACTGTTGTCTATGTAAGCACAGCACCGTTCATCTGCAGGTGACTGATCTCCCCTCTCTCTCCTTTTCTTTCTCATGATGGACGGTGGTGGAGAGCTGAATCTGTTCATGCAGGTGTTAGAAAGAGCCACAGACTTGCCCTGGTTCACCACGGTGCACTGCCTGTTCATTGCTGGGACAGTGGGAGCATTTATTGGATAGGCCAGGCTTTCTGTCGTACAAATATCAGAGGGGTTGGCGGCCTTCGGAGAAGGGCCTCTCTCAGTGAGGTCAAAGCTGGTCACATCACTCCAGGCCAAAGGATTCTGAAGCATCAAAACATTTTTCCTTACTTTTCATTAGGCAAGTAAAAATATGCATCTTTGATTTCATTTTACTAAATTAAACTAAAAATCTAAATTTACGATGCAGAGTAAATTATACTCTGCATATAATCAAGTAATCGAGTAAATTATATATTATACTGTCAAACAATTAATCGCACTTAAAAAAGTTCTGGTTTGCATAATATCCATCTATCTATATCTATATCTATATATACATACACACACACACACGACAAAATGCAATTCAATTTTTTTTTTCTCTTTGTTTTATGGATGCACAGTATAAGTAAGAATATAGTTATATTGTATGTGTTATATTTAAAAGAATTTTAATATCAACTAGAATCTATTAAAATCTAATTAATAATGCAAAATTAATATTCAACATGTATATTACAGAAATATGTTTTTATTATAAAATAATGTAAATATACTATGATATTATCCACAATATACTATCTATATTGCATATATTATTCTAGATTTTTGTAATTCTCTGCATACCGAGTCAATAAGTTCCATGGTCTCTGCAAACTCTGGGATGGTCTCTAGAGTGGACAGCACAGCACTGGCCTCAGCAGCCAGGAACTTGCTGGGAGAGACAGGCAGAGGCATCGCAGCAGGCTGGCCCTCCTCTAAATTACACAGCTCGCCCCCTCTGTCCTCCACGCTCTCTGTGGTGGTATCCCCGGGAAGGCTGTCTGACCAGCTGGAGTAGCTCTCTGGATTCTGTATAGAACCAAACCACTGAGGTCAGTGAAAAGGAATTATTAAAACATGATAAAACTGAAGTGATGAGGAAGGGAGAGTTAAGACACATGAGGGAATAAACTTACACTACTTCACTTATAATATGAGAATTTCATATTACTTTTTGACCCTGGACCACAAAACCAGTCATAAGCAACACAGGTATATTTGTAGCAATAGCCAACAAGACACTGTATGGGTCAAAATGATTATTTCTTTTATGGCAAAAATCATTAGGATATGAAGTAAAGATCATATTCCATTAATATATTTTGTAAATGTCCTACCGTAAATCAAAACTTATTGTATTAGTAACATGCATTGCTAAGAACCTCACTAGGACAATTTTAAAAGGTTATTTTTAACCTTATTATTTATATAATTTGCACCCTTAGATTTCACATCAATGGAAAGCTTATTTGTTTAGCTTTCAGATGATGTATAAATCTCAATTTAAATAAAAATTGACTTATGACTGGTTTTGTGGTCCTGGGTCACATACAGTATACTAAAATGTCTTGTAAACATTTATTATAATAACCCCCCAAAAAAGTAATAATATGCTGCATTCTTGTTGCCATTTGACAAGAAAACGGTTAATAATTATTAATTGTCACCTAACCTCATAAATGTTTTTAGAATATATTTATTAATTCAATACATGCTACTCTCCTAATTGAATGAGATTATTTATAATGATAAAAAAAAAAAAAAAAAAAGAATACAGCATATAAGGCGAATACAATTCTCAGATAATATAACGATGAATATATTATAAATAAATATTCATAATTAATTAATTTTTAAAAACATGCTTTCAAGCCTGAAAGCGGTCACTAGCAGTAGCTTTAGTTAATAAAACCAAAGCTGGGTGTGAGGTAGGGAGGCAGTGAAGGCGGGTAGGATTTACTAAGCAGCATAGCTAGAAATGAGGGTATGGGGGAGTAAGATGGGATGGAAGGAAGCCGATGGGACCTATAGCGCACTATTCTACGCGCACACACAGTGTTTCTTACACGAGAGCCCGACTGTCTTCTGACTTCACTCTCAGCTGACATTAGCAACAGCTCTAGCTCCTTAATTCTTTTCTCTTTGTCTGGGTCGTCATGGCATGGCTGTGAGGAAGAAGAACCAGGGGGAAGAGGCGGAAAGAGAGACCGAGACACAAACTTTACTGACAATTTCACGAGACTTTTATGGTCCTGAATTTCACCAAGCAACCCCATCCAGCATTCAGATGCTTTTAAGGACTTTGAAATGACATTCCAATAATGCCAATATTATTGCTATTTTAAAGCTATTTTATAACCCATACAAATTCATAAAAATGCATTGGTGAAATTCATATAAGGCAGTTTTAACACCACACCACACCACACACATGCAGATTAAACAATTACACACAAACATATGAGATTGATTTTTTTTCATTAATAGAAAAGACAAACAGACTTCAGAAAGCAGGAAGTTCAGAGATACAGAGAAGATTGAAGCATGCCGTGAGAAATGCACCATGGGACTTACCGTCATAAAACTAGTGATCTCGACACTAATGTCTTCCATACACTGGCCACTTTGTGAACCATATGGATATCTGGGTGGCTGTCAATCAAAAATGATATGAAAGCTTGCATGTTAAATACTTCACATCTGGTATGCATTACATTTAGCATAAATACAAATTAAATTGGGAATTGTTAGGTTAATAAGTGATATTTAAATTCGATAGTATTTTGTCTATACAAATTCACACTCAAATGATCACCTGTGATTGGCCACTCATGATCAGTTGATTCTGGTCATGTTGATATTCCACAGATGGACTGGATTTGGAGCGTTTCTTCTGGCCAGGGTCACTGCTGTAGCTCTTGCTGCTCTCCTGCAAGTAACCCTCATGTTCCACCTTCCTGCGCATGGTGGAGTTCCAATGATTCTTAATGGAGTTGTCTGTCCTGTAAGAGTCCAGTAAAGTAAAGGTCATTCTCCAGCCTACACACACTGGTAATCTTATTTATTCTGCATAGGTTTTAAGTTAAAATAGAACTTATTACCGTCCAGGTAGCAGTTTTGAGATCTCAGCCCAGCGGTTGCCCAGACGTTTATGTGCTTCATAAATAATGCGATCCTCTTCATGGGTCCAGGAGGATTTCTTCACTTCTGGGTTAAGGTGATTGTGCCAGCGCTCTCGGCACTGTTTGCCTATGCGGCCCTGTAAGTGCTTGGCAATTACGGACCACCGTTTGGGCCCATACTTGTGAACCAGCTCAATCACCTGTTGAGATGGACGTAAAACAGATGATCAGAACATGACTGGAGTAATGGATGCTAAATGTTTTAATGAGCATAAGACATCTTTAAAAAAAAAATAAAATAAAAAACACTTAAAAAGGTCTTACCAACCCATATATATTTTTAATTTTACATACAACTTCTAGATTTATATTAACATTATAAACCAAATAGGGCAGAAAGTGTGTGTAGAACATTTTCGGTTCTTCTGGAATGCTGTCGTGGAACTTCTAAACAGTGTGTTGTAGGATACTGCAACAAAAGCTTTCGGTTCATTTGGTGGTAGAGGAGTAATACAATGACTTTTGCACTCTAAAACTCGAAATCAGGGCTATGAGATCTTCACACCCCACCCAAATCCATCATCTTCGCTATTTATTCATCCATCTCTGTCTTTCTCTGAGGACACAGAACACCCGGCTCATCTTACCCTCTGATCCTCCTCTTTTGTCCAGGGTCCTTTCACCAGCTCTGGGTTGAGCACCTTTTGCCAACGGTGCTGACATTGACCATCTGTCCTTGTCTGTCAAAATGCAACAAAATCCTACATCAACACCTGCAGCTGATACACATACACCTATAATAACATCTTTACTAACTCACAGGCCTGTTCACAAATAATATGCATTTAACAATAGTCCTTAATATGAAACTTAATATGATGCTTTATAGCCAAATAGTATAATATAGAAATTTTAAAGTAATTTTAGATATTTTAATATATACTTAATATAGAAAAATGGCTCCTCTAGGAAGATTAATATCTATGTGAAATAATAAAATGATATCACTTTACAGCTGCACTAAAATATTCTAGCCACATTTTAAAAATGCTTTTAAAGTAATGATTAAGCAAGTTACTCACTGGGAAATAATTGGCAATTGATTTCCAAGAATCGGTTCCGTGTTGCTCAACAAGCTTCTTTAGCTTCTCATCCTGCGTATGAAAGAGATATCGTGAGATTTTCCACCTCTGCAGGCTGTGAGAGCAGAACTAACTGCACTTCGCAATTCCCCACCCTTTCCTGTTTCATCACAGAAACCTAAAGCAGTTCCAAGTATTATCCCATGTAAAACTTAAAATATCATAGACTGCCATTTAAAAATGTATAATGCTCAAACATAGCACTATCTTTGTGGAAACCAGAATATATTTTAAAAACAGTATTCTAAAACACAAAGTAAAAACAAAACAACATTTATTAAAATGTATTAAATTTTGAACCAAAATAAACTGCTTTACTTTCACCTTTAAGCTATTTAATGCATTCTAGCTAAACAGAAGTACTAATTTCTTAATATATAAATGCATGCATATAATACCTCATCTCGAGACCATTTAATTTTGCAAAGGGTCTTTTTGGAATTTTTAGGGTCTCTGCTGTCAGGGTCCGTAGATTGACGTTCATCCTCCTCATCTTCACTGTAGCCATAAAACACAAACAAAAAAAGAAAAAAAAGGAAGAGTCAAACAGTTTTCTGTTTGGTCTAATTGGACAAACATTGTCTAACAGAAGCCATTATTCTCAAACTGTCTGTCTGACACAAACCGTTGAGCGGACAAGCATGATCACTCATCTGTAGATACAAGATGCAAACAGTTTAGAAAAGCAGCCAGCTCGTTAAACAGGACATGCCTGAGCGTAATTACTCTGCAAGCTGGCAATGCAAGCTACAAAAGTGAATTCAAGCATTATTCAAATTATTCCAGTGCATTTTACTTTATTTCAATATAATTTTTTCCACTAGCCAGAAACACACACAAAAAACACATTCAAGTCATGTCCACACAAGTAAATCAAAGTGACAATCACTTTGCCCAAGTCTATAGGAATGCCTTGTTGCCTGGTAACATTTCACTAACGCAGTGAGGTAGACTGTATTTAATCAACACCATGCACTGGGTGGTTAAGTCTCCCTGGGATACCGGAGCACAAACTTAATGGAAAACCATTTATCCGATGCTAATAGTGACTACCAACATAAACCAAGCTCAAGCCTTATTTGCTGCGGAGCTGAGAGGTTTTTCTAAAAGAGCACGGAAGGAAGTCCAATCATTAAAGAAATATGCAACAGCACATTCTACCAGAATGCCTTGCTGCAGAGTCTAAAGTTATGCGTTTCTGTGTGTTTTTAGGCTGAAGTCCAACTTTGACTAAAGAGGTACAAATATGGAAGTCCAAAATCCTTCTTGGTGCCAGTCTGCATGTTTATCATTGAAACATTGCCTCTCAGTACTACAAGCCACCCGATGAATGAAGTGTTTCATTTAGAAAACATGCTTTAGTATGATCTCCACCCTCAAGGAAGGGTTGAGGTGATGAACAAGCCTGTTTTGCTTCAGAGGTGATTTGCTTGCATCATTCAGTCAGGACGCAGGCCAAGGTAATGCGGTGGAAGCGCCCAAACAGGATCTGGACAAAATACAATCTTAGTCCAGATAAAGGCCTGCAGCTGGTTTCCCTTTGGAAATTACATTCAGATATCTTCCATCAATATGCAACACATACATTTACCCTCCCCCAGTTTAACAGCAACAAAGAGAGAATGCGCGCACACAAAAACATGTTGGGTTTCCATGTTTTAAGGGGTCTTTCCATATACGTGATTATTTTTACTATAGAAACTGCACATCATCTCCCTGAACACTAAGCCCACCCCTAAACATAATTCTCACAGGGCCTGTCTTATTGAAGACAGATAAAATGTGACCATAAGGTCAACATTTTTAGGTATTATTGTAGTGAATAATTCAAGGGCCACACACACATTAAAATCTCCATTCATGCATAAATAACATGTTTCTTTGGATACAACAACTAAGCTCTACGTCACCTTCCGGTATAATCTCAAGCACCTGGAAAATCTGACTAGACGTGAATAAAGGCTTATGTGCCAAACATTACACACAATATGATTATACTTACTCCTTTATAACTATTTGTTTATTTGTGTAAATGTATAGCAAACGTGTACATTTACACAAAGAGTGAGATACAACTGATTAAATATTCACGATCTGCTTTTAATGTTATAAATACATAATGGTGGTGGTCTGATAATATAGTTTTATGTAAATTAATGACCTAAAAATGGCAGCAGGAGGCAACTGGTTAATACCACAATCCACGTGCACCTTACTTATTTATATTATTATTATTTTATTATTTATTAAACTTCGGCACTATTTTACCTCAGATATTATGAAACAGCCGGTTAGCATGCTAGTTCTCTCCAGTGTAATGTTCGATAGGGGACAGCTAGGCTAACCGCTAGCATTCAGGCTAACATAATAAATTAAACTTATACATTTGAAACCGTTTCATGAATCACACTTGTTCAAGGAAACATGCTTGTAGATGTAGCAATAGAAAAATATGTACTTTAAAGCTTGAGTCAGGCTTTGGATCATGATCAACCATGTGGATCAGCAGGTGCAACATGTGATGCGTCACAGGTATCGGACTGTCATATCATGTAAGATTTATTAACATATTACGTTGTGTAATTAAATATTTAAGTATTGTTATTTAGATATTTACTGTTGCTATAGCAATATCTACTGCGATACAAATAACTCATCTTGTAAGCTCCAGATAAAACAATCCATGCGATCTCCCGATGTCTGGGCATCAACACAAGATCAGTACATTTACACACAACCCATAACAATTATTATGCTTATTTAAATTAATTTTGATTTTGCTTAGGCACTGAATAACATCCATCATCTCACCTGCGAGACTTCATATTGGCCATGACAACTGCGTTGAAGTCCAGCTCTTTTCAAAGGGAAATGTCTTTAAAACATCCGATGCTGCAGTTCTTCTTGAAATCAAAACACACAGCTGACATTTATCCACACATGCTACTGTCACACATGTATCTGTTTTTGATCCGTACAGTCACATCCCCGTATAATTATGCAACAAATATAACAAAACGACAAACGTCCTTCCAAAATGCTTGTTATTAAATAACAAATCGCCAACAAAAAGAATACTTCCAATGGGTTTTCAAAACGGAGAGGGGAAGAAATCCATCAATATAAGTCTGTGCCTTGCGCGCCTTGAAAGTACACACACCCCTCTGCACTGTCACTGTGCACTGTGTTCTCGGTGCGTGTGTTTTTTCCACTCTTTCTGTTTCATTTTTTGTCCATCCCGCCGAATCTCGCGCCCAGCCTTCTTCCGGAAACGAGTTTGAATCTGCGCACGCGGCCTCGCCGCTGATTGGTGGGGAAAGGTAGGCGGAGCTCTTGTTGAACAGTAACTGGTCTGTTTCATTCGCTGACGCACTTTTTATTTGCATGCAGCTAGTGGTAGTGTATGATTACTGCTAAACCTGTTTATGTTTAAATAAATCAATTAAAGGTATTTTGTATTCAAGAATATTCATTTAGGCAGGTTCTGAATATTGTAATTTACAGCATTGCGTAGTAAAAATATTCTTATTGAACGTATCACAGAGGTTTTTAAAAATGTAAGTCTATGCTGCCCTCTTGCGGATATATATATATTTTTAATTTTTTTTAATTTAATTAGTTTTTTTTGTATTTTGAAAATTAAACACAAGTACATCTGTTTTTTTGTAAAACAAACTGACAAATTACTTACAGTTTAACACATTGTATACACACACACACACATAAAGAGTTCATTTGTAAAAATGGAAAATGTTTTTAAAAATTTTTTTAAAAATCATGTTTTTTTTAATTGTGGATTCCAATTATTTACAAGTAAACTGTAGTTGATTAATATATCGGGTAGCTGACTGATATAACATATATATTGTTTGTGTGACCCTTAACCACAAAACCAGTGCATTTTTTATTTTTTAAATGAACTTTATACGTCATCTGAAGGCTTAATTGGCTTAAAGCTTAATTGTTAGGATAGAACACAACTATTTAAAAATAAGGAATCTGAGAGTCTAAATATATTTTTTAACGTAGTACATTGCTATAATATCCTACATGCCTTTCTATTTTAGTCATTATGATTTGCACTCCATCATATTATATAAACGCTTAGAATATAATATATAGTTGCCAACAGAAACTAAAAAGAATAAAAAATAAAAAAACAATGTGAACCATAAATACATTTAAAATGTAACTGACAGTGTGCGTGACGTGTCGCTAGGTGGTGCTGTTGTTTATTTTCCGTCACAGCATTATTATTCTTCGTCCCCCCCCCCAGCTCTTTGCCGCGTGACTGATTGTTTCGGAACTTCGAAACAAACGTCAATGTATCTTTATTTCTCGGGCGGCTCGTTGGTAACATGATGAATGTTGCTTTTTCTGTTAAGCTTTGTCAGTATTTAGTTCCCAGACACGCCGAGTTTGATTTTTGAATCGTTGCACTTCCTTTGCCTCCCTCCCGACACGTCACTGGAGCCAGTTGGATGGAAAGAGTGAGAAAATAATAAGGCAAGTTATGTCTTTACTCTCTTTCAACAATCTGAAGCACACGAGTGAGTCTAGAAGTACGTAGGCGGTTGTAGTAAGTCTTGACTATAACAGGTCCATTCTCTTTAACAGTACACGGTGTACATTACGTAATAAAATTATTTATTTATTTAAAACAGCCTAGCCCAATGCCAGGGCTCTACAAAAAAAAAAAAAAAATCAGCCAGTCAAAAGGAATTTGCTTTGAAGCTTTATTTGGTTTCAATTTACAGTACTGTTTCTTACCTTCAGAAAATGAAATCTAGGTATAAGATCATTCATATTTGCATCATATGGATTTAGAAAATCCAGTGTATTTTTTTTTTCAATTATTCATGTCACTTGAATATGTTGTGAAACAGTAGTATCTATCTATTTGTGTCTAAAAAAAACTATTTTATGTTAATAGATAGTATCACAAGAGCATATTGTTATATCAATAATAGACCAATAATCTGTTTAATTATAGCTATTTTACTTAATCAGTTATTGGTTTTAGCTGTTATTATTAACCACCCAACAACCATTATGGTATTTTTTTCTTTTATATTTATATATATATATATCCACACAAGCACACAAACATATGCATATATGTTCCTACTCTGTTTGAACAAAAAAGCATTCAGATTAGAGAAATGTCATGGAATAGTTGGTTATTGGGAAATGAAACTATGAATCTTACTTAGTCTGTGTCATTTTGTGTCCATGAGCAATAGCCTGTGCAATGTTGACAGCTGAACTAATGATATTACCAACAAGTGAAACTATTTTAAATAGAAACATTTACAGTTGGTTTCTTTCACATATTTCACTTATGGGTTCCAATGCACTGTTTTTTTTGTTGTTGCATTTATCTCTTTTTAACGGTGTAGGATTACTCTAAATGAAAGCTTTTCAAAGTTTCAAAGGCAAACCTTTTTGCACAGCATGAATCTAGATTTTAATGTGCGACGTGCCTGTGCAAGTTTATACCTGTTCCTTTGTACTTTCATTTTGCTGCTTAAACCTGTTTGAGTGTTTGAGTTGTTGGTAGGATGAGGTCACATTTAATAACAGTAACCTTTGAAAGTTCCAGTGTAGTAATGACATTAATTGTTTCTCAAAATTGCATAATAATAAGACTAGATCTGTTGAATCCTTTTTCCATTTTGTTCATTTAAAATATGACCTTTAGAGTGATCTTTTTCATTTCTTATGTCTTGCATAAGGAACCCGGCTTCTAGTTTCAGTTTAAAGGTGAAGTGACTCTCTTACTTGGCTTAGACAGTGGAACAGACATTTAATTGTATGTGTGCTATGCTTCCTGGTGGTTTTTACTGTAGATGAACAAAACATGAGACATCTTGTCTGCAGGTAAATCATTAGGGCTGGGCAGAACAGTGAATTAATTTACATATTTAAATCAGTACCTACATACAGTATGCATGCACGCACATGCACAGATAAATTTGCATCTGTGGCCTCAGAAGTAGTCCAGTAAATCCAAATATTTGAGTAGTTGACCGTGCAGGCAAATAACCTGTAACATTCCTCCAAGTTCGCTGGAATGTAGAAAAATACCGATCGCAGTGATATGATGAAGGGTGTCTGCAACTTCTACAGGCTCTTATCTCATCTGCACACATTTAGTTTATATTTCATGTCACCCAATACAGTAGTAACACCGGAGGCTTTAGAATAATCTCACAGCTTGTTTTTAAAAATTTGTATTGTATTATGTATAAAGATGTCTATTATTCTATAAAATGTTTTGTTTTTTTTGGCACCCATTATTTTGCAGAGGTTGGTGCATTTAAAGTAGCCACTAAATCCACCGTTTCTTTACATTTTAAATTATTCTGAATTATTTATTTATTATTTATTAATCATCATTTAAGTTTTTGAAAACTATTAAATCTTGTTATTGGTTTTGTAAAATGCCAGATTTTCTGTTAGATTTATAAAATTGTGAGACCGTAAGATGGCATTCCTGGAAGTCAGTATACTTTTAAAAATGTTGTGTGTATATATATA